>NW_026491311.1:0-17105 GCF_026875155.1 Cherax quadricarinatus
ATAAAAAAGTAGAAAATCCATGAATTTTAGCTAAAAGATCAGGTTTGTCTGAAAAGTGTTCTAAATGCTCTAAATCGTCGAAATATGCTGTGAAACATCATTTTGCCATATTTTTCGATTTTTTCAGTGCTTTTGGTATTTTAAAAAAAATATATGAAATATGTGAAATACCTGAAATATATGAAATACCTGATGCATTGAAAAAATCGAGAAATATGGTAAAATGACGTTTTACTGCACATTTCGACGATTGGTAGCATTTAGAACACTTTTCAGAAAACATGATTTTTAAGCTAAAATTCATTGATTTTCAAACTTTTTTATCAGAATTACTGAAGGAATTGAAATTTTCGAGCCTTTCCTACATTTTAAAGCATATTACATATTTTTCAAAAAGCCCACAAAATTTCGAAGAAATTCAGAAATAATTTCAAGTATTTCATATATTTTTTTTAAAATATCCCAAAAGCATTGAAAAAATCGATAACTTGGTATAATGATATTTTACTGCAATATTTCGGACGATTTAGATCATTAGAAACACTTTTCAGACAAACCTGATTTTTTAGCTAAAAATTCATGGATTTCAAACTTTTTTTATCAGAATGACTGATTGATTGAATTTAATGCTGAAAGTAACTTAAAAATGACATTTTAGTGTAGTATTGTGTCAATAAATATTTCAAGTATGAAAAAATCCATGTATTTTACCTAAAAGTAAGGTTTAATGAAAGTGCTCTAAATATACTTTAATATGTTGAAAATGCTCGGAAATATCATTGCTTCAGTAATGTTCTGTAAAAAAGTAGAAAATCATGAATTTTAGCTAAAAAATCAGGTTTGTCTGAAAAGTGTTTAAATGCTCTAATCGGCGAAATATACAGTAAAACAGCATTTCACCATATTTTTTCGATTTTTTTCAATTCTTTGGTTATTTTTAAAAGAAATATGTGAATAATTTTTTAAAAAAAAGATTTCTCAATTTCATCGATATTTTTATGGGGCTTTTTCGAAAAAATATTGTATATACTTAAAATGTTGAAAAGCCTCGAATTTTTCAATTCCATCAGTAATGCTGATATATAAAAGTTTGAAAAACTTTTTTTATTCAGAATTAGTGATGGAATTGAAATATTCGAGGCTTTTCCAACATTTTAAAGAGTATATTACATATTTTTCAAAAGCATAAAATATCGATGAAATTGAGAAATAATTTTAAATAGTTCTTATATTTTTTAATAATACCTAAAGAATGAAAAAAAATCGAAAAAATATGGTGTAAATGATGTTTTATTATATTTCGACGATTTAGAGCATTTAGAACACTTTTCAGACAAACTGATTTTTTAGCTAAAATTCATGGATTTTCATACTTTTTTATTCAGAATTCCTGATGCAATTGATATTTCGAGCATTTCAACATTTTTAAAGTATATTTAGAGCACTTTTCATTAAACCTTTCTTTTTAGTAGGTAATAAATACATGGATTTTCATACTTGAATATTTTTTGAAAATACTCACACTAATATGCATTTTTTAAGTTATTTCAGGCATTAATTCAATTCAATCAGTAATTCTGATAAAAAAGTTCTGATTCAATCCATGAATTTTAGCTAAAAAAATCAGGTTTGTTCAGGAAAAGTGTTCTAAAATGATCTTAATCGTCGTCGAAAATATGCAGTAAAATATCATTATACCATTTTATCGATTTTTTCAATGCTTTGGATTTTTTTAAAAAAAATATATGAAATTCTTGAAAATTATTTCTGAATTCTTCGAAATTTTGTGGGCTTTTTGGAAAATATGTAATTTGCTTTAAAATGTAGGATAAAGGCTCGAAAAATTTCAATTCCTTCAGTAATTCTGATAAAAAGTTTTGAAAATCAAGAATTTTAGTTAAAAATCATGTTTTTCATGAAAATGTTCTAAATGCTACCAAGAGTCGAAATGTGCACTAAACGCATTTTACCATATTTTTGCGATTTTTTCATGGCATCAGATATTTCATTATTTCAGGTATTTCACATATTTCATATATTTTTTTTAAAAAATACCAAAGGCACTTGAAAAATTGAAAAATATGGCAAAATGATGTTTCACAGAGATTTCGACGATTAGAGCATTTAGGAACACTTTTCAGCAACTGATCTTTTAGCTAAAATTCATGAATTTTTCCATTACTTTTTTATCAGATTACTGATGGAATTGCAATTTTTCGAAAAACATTTTCAAGATTTTGAAGTATATATTACATATTTTTCAAAAAGCGCACACACCCAAAATATCGATTGAAATTCAGAAAAATTTTGAATTTATTTCATATATTTTTTAAAAATACATGAATCATTGAAAAAATCGAAAAATATTGTAAAATACTGTTTTCCTGCATATTTCGACGATTTGCAGCATTTAGAACACTTTTCAGACAAACCTGATTTTTTAGCTAAAATTCATGAGTTTTTTAGACTTTTTTATCAGAATTACTGATGGAATTGAAATTTTCGAGCCTTTTCAACATTTTAAAGTATATTACATATTTTTCAAAAGGCCCGTTTCAAATATCGATTGATAATTCAGAATAATTTTGAATATTTCATATATTTTTTAAAAATACCTGAAGCATTGAAAAAATCGAAAAATATGGTAAAATGCTGTTTTTCTGCACATTTCGACGATTTGGAGCATTTTGAACATTTTCAGTTATCAAACCTGAATTTTTTAGCTATAATTCATGGATTTCACTATACTTTTTTTTATCAGAAAAATTTTTTTTTTTACTTGAATTTGGAATTGAATTTTTGAGCATTTTCAACATTTTAAAAGGTATATTTTTTAAAAGTTCCTATAACATTTTGTTGAATTCAGAAATAATTTTGAATATTTCATATATTTTTTAAAAATACCTGGAAACATTGAAAAATATGAAAAAAAAAATATGTACTTGTAAAATGATGTTTTACTGCATATTTACGACGATTTTCGGCATTTAGAGCACTTTTTCAATTGAACCTTATTTTTAGCTTAAATACATACATGGATTTTCACACTTGAATATTTATTTAACAATACTACACTTAAATGGATCATTTTTAAGTTACTTTCAGCATAAAATTCAATTCAATCAGTAATTCTGAGAAAAAATAGTTTGAAAATCCATGAATTTTAGCTTAAAAAAATCAGGTTTATTTGTCTGAAAATGTGTTTAAATGCTCTAAATCGTCGAATATGCAGTAAAACATCATTTTACCTATTTTTCGATGATTTTTTCAATGCTTAGGTATTTCATATTTTTCACGTATCTTCACATATTTCCTATATTTTTTTAAAAATACCAAAAAGCATTGAAAAATCTAATATATACGGCAAAATGATGTTTACTACTTATATCGTCGATTATAAAAGCATTAAGAAAAACACTTCTGAGACAACCTGTTTTTGTAGGTAAAATTCATGGATTTCAATACTTTTTTATCAGAATTACTGATGGAATTGAAATTTCCGAGGCTTCCAGCTTTTTAAAGTATTATTTACTATTTTCAAAAAGCCCATAAAATATCGTGAAATTGAGAAATAATTTTAAATAGTTTCATATATTTTTTAAAAATACCAAAAAGAATGAAAAAAAATCGAAAATTTGGTGGTATTGATGTTTTACTGTATATTTCGACGACGATTTAGAGCATTTAGAAACACTTTTCAGACAAACCTGATTTTTTAGCTAAAATTCATGGATTTTCTTACTTTTTATCAGGAATTTACGGATGCAATTGATATTTTCGAGCATTTTCAACATTTTTAAGTATTTTACATATTTTTCAAGAAGGCCCATGAAATATCGATGTAATGAGGAAATTATTTTTGAATATTTCATATATTTGTTAAAATACCTGATGCATTGAGAAAATAAAAAAAATATAGTGGTAAAATGCTGTTTTTACTGCTATTTTCGACGATTTTCACATTTCAGAGCACTTTTCAATTAAACCTTACTTTTTAGGTAAAATACATGGATTTTCATACTTGAAATATTTTTTGACACAATACTACACTAAAATGTCATTTTTAAGTTACTTTCAGCATAAAATTCAATTCAATCAGTAATTCTGATAAAAAAATTTGATAATCCATGAATTTTAGCTAAAAAATCAGGTTTGTCTGAAAAGTGTTCTAAATGATCTAAATCGTCGAAATATGCAGTAAAATATCATTATACCATATTTATCGATTTTTTCAATGCTTTCGATATTTTTAAAAAAATATATGAAATACTTGAAATTATTTCTGAATTTCTTCGAAATTTTGTGGGCTTTTTGAAAAATATGTAATATGCTTTAAAAAGTAGGGATAGGCTCGAAGATTTCACACTTCCCTTCAGTAATTCTGATTAAAAAAAGTTTGAAAAATCAATGAATTTTAGCTTAAAAATCAGTTTTCTGAAAAAGTGTTCTAAATGCTCACCAATCGTTGAAATGTGCAGTTTAAAACGTCATTTTACCATATTTCTCGATTTTTTCAATGCATCAGGTATTTCATATATTTCAGGTATTTCACATATTTCATATATTTTTTTTAAAATACCAAAAGCACTGAAAAAATCGAAAAATATGGCCAAAAATATGTTTCACAGCATTTTCGACGATTTAGAGCATTTAGAACACTTTTCAGACAAACCTGATCTTTTAGCTAAAATTCATGAATTTTCATACTTTTTTATCAGAATTACTGATGGAATTGCAATTTTCGAGCATTTTCAAGATTTTGAAGTATATTACATATTTTTCAAAAAGCCCTCTCAAAATATCGCTGAAATTCAGAAATAATTTTGAATATTTCATATAATTTTTACAATACATGATCTTGAAAAAATCGAAAAAAATATTGTAATACTGTTTTCCTGCTATTTTCGGTCGATTTGCAAGCATTTAGAACCTTGTCAGACAGAACCTGATTTTTTAGCTAAAAATTCATGAGTTTTTTAGACTTTTTATCAGAAATACTGATGGAATTGAAAAATTTTCCGAGCCTTTTCAACATTTTAAAGTATATTCATATTTTTCAAAAGGCCCGTCAAATATCGTGATGAAATTCAGAAATAATTTTGAATATTTCATATATTTTTATAAATACCTGAAGCATTGAAAATAATCGAAAAAAAAAATATGGTTTTAAATATGATGTTTTACTGCATATTTCGACGATTTTCGGCATTTAGAGCACTTTTCAATTGAAACCTTACTTTTTAGCTAAAAAATAGATGGCATTTTCACACTTGAAATAATTATTGACACAATACTACACTAAAAATGTCAATTTTAAGATTACTTTCAGCATCAAATTCAATTCAATCGTAATTCTGATAAAAAAAAGGTTTGATAATCCCCCCATGATTTTTAGCTAAAAAATCAGGTTTGTCTGAAAGTGTTCTAAATGAATCTAAATCGTCGTCGAAATATGCGAGTAATATATCATTATATCATATTTATGATTTTTTTTCATTTGCTTCGATATTTTTAAAAAATACTATTTTTCTCAAAATACATATTTTTTCAAAAAGCCCACAAAAATCGATGAAATTCAGAGAAATAATTTTGAATATTTCATATATTTTTTTAAAAATACATGAAAGCATTGAAAAAAATCAAAAAATATTGGTTAAATACTGTGTTTACTGCCCACATTTCGACGTTTTGCACAGCATTTAGAACACTTTTTCAGAACAAACCTGATTTTTTTAGCTAAAATTAATGAGTTTTTAGGACTTTTTATCAGAATTAATACTGATGGAATTGAAATTTTTCGAGCCTTTTCAACATTTAAAGTATATTTACATATTTTTCAAAAAGGGCACGTCAAATATCGTGATAATTCAGAATAATTTTGAATATTTCATATATTTTTTAAAATACTGAATAAGCATTGAAAAAAAATCGAAATTTATGGTAAAATGCTGTTTTTCTGCACATTTCGACGATTTTTTCGGAGAATTTAGAACACTTTTTCAGTTCAAAATGATTTTTTAGCTAAAATTCATGGATTTTCAAAACTTTTTTATCAGAATTACTGATGGAATTGAAATTTTTGTGCATTTTCATCATTTTAAAAAGTATATTACATATTTTTCAAAAGTCTGAAGCATTGAAAAAATCGAAAAAATATGGTTTAAAATGATGGTTTACTGCATGAATTCGACGATTTTCGGCAATATTAGTGCACTTTTCAATTGAACCTTTACTTTTTAGCTAAAATACATGGATTTACACTTCTGAAATATTTATTGACACAAATACTCACTAAAATGTTTTTTTAAGTTACTTTCAGCATTAAAATTCAATTCTATCTGTATTTTGATAAATAAAGTTTGAAAATCCTGATTTTTAGCTAAAAAATCAGGTTTGTCTGAAAAGTGTTCTAAATGCTCTAAATCGTCGAAATATGCAGTAAAACATCATTTTACCATATTTTTCGATTTTTTCAATGCTTCAGGTATTTCATATATTTCACGTATTTCACATATTTCCTATATTTTTTAAGCCCATAAAATATCGATGAAATTGAGAAATAATTTTAAATAGTTCATATATTTTCTAAAAATACCAAAAGAATTGAAAAAAATCGAAAAATATGGTGAAATAATGTTTTACTGTATATTTCGAGGATTTAGAGCATTTAGAACACTTTTCAGACAAACCTGATTTTTTAGCTAAAATTCATGGATTTTCATACATTTTTTATCAGAATTACTGATGCAATTGATATTTTCGAGGCTTTTTCAACTTTTAAGTATATTACAGTATTTTTCAAAAAGCCATGAATATCGATGAAATTGAGAAATAATTTTGAATATTTTTATATTTGTTTATAAATACCCGAAGCATTGAAAATAAAAATATATGGTTATAAAATGCTGTTTTACTGCATATTTCGACGATTTTTCTGCATTTAGGCACTTTCAATTAAACCTTACTTTTTTAGGTAAAATACATGTATTTTCTCACTTGAAAATATTGATTGACACTATACTACACTAAAATGGTCATTTTTATGTTTACTTTCTGCTTAAAATTCAATTCCATCAGTAATTGTGATAAAAAAGTTTGAAAATCCATGAATTTTAGCTTAAAAAATCTAGGTTTGTTGAAAAAGTGTTCTAAGGCTCTAAATGTCGAAATATGCAGTTAAAACATCATTTTACTTATTTTTCGATTTTTTCAATGCTTTCAGTATTTCTATATGTTCAGTTTTCACTATTTCCTATATTTTTAAAAATACCAATAAGCATTTGAAAAAATCTAAATATACGGCCAAATTGATGTTTTACTCATATTTCGACGATTTAGAGCATATTAAAGAAACACTTCTGAGACAAACCTGTTTTTTGTAGATAAAAATTCATGGATTTTCAAAATGTTTTATCAGAATTTCTGATTGGAATTGAAATTTTCGAAAGCCTTTTCATACATTTTAAAGAATATTACATATTTTTCAAATAAGCCCATAAAAATTATCGATGAAATTGAGAGAATTATTTTAAATAGTTCATTTATTTTTTAAAAATACCAAAAGAATTGAAAAAAATCGTTTAATTCTGGTGAAATGATGTTTTAACTGTATATTTCGACGATTTAGGCATTTAGAACAACTTCTTCAGTACAAACATGATTTTGTAGCTAAAATTCATGGATTTTCATACTTTTTTATCAGATATTACTGATGGGTATTGATATTTTCTGAGCATTTTCACATTTTAAAGTATATTACATATTTTTTCAAAAAGCCCATGAAAATATCGTTGAAATGAGAAATAATTTGAATATTTTTTTCATATATTTGTTTTAAAATACCTGAAGTATTGGAAAAAATCGAAGATTGGTAAAATGCTGTTTTACTTGCATATTTCGATGATTTTCAGCATTAGAGCACTTTTCAATTATTATTAAACCTTATCTTTTTAGCTTAATTTTCATGAATTTTCATACTTTTTTTATCCAGAATGAATGATTTTGGAATTGAAGTTTCGAGCATTTTCAAAATATCGATGTAATTCAGAAATAATTCTGAATATTTCATATATTTTTTAAAATACATGGAAGTTTGATAAACATCGAAAAAATAATTGTAAAATACTGTTTTTTACTGATCTTTCGACGATTTGCAGCATTTAGAACACTTTTCAGACAAACCTGATTTTTTAGCTAAAATTCATGAGTTTTTTAGACTTTTTTATCAGAATTACTGATGCAATTGATATTTTCGAGCATTTTTTCTACATTTCAAAGTTATTACATATTTTTCAAAAAAGCATATTAATGTATTTCGATGGAAATTCATGGAAATAATTGTAATAGTTGATATATTTTTTGAAAATACATTATCATTGAAAAAAATCGAAAAATATGATAAAATGATGTTTTACAGCATATTTCGACGATTTAGAGCATTTAGAACACTTTTCAGTCAAACCTAATTTTTTAGCTAAAATTCATGGATTTTCATACTTTTTTATCAGAATTACTGATGGAATTGATATTTTCGAGCATTTTCAACATTTTAAAGTATATTCATATTTTTCAAAAGGCCCCGTCAAATATCGTTGAAATTCAGGATATAATTTGAATATTTCATATATTTTTTAAAAATACCTGAAGCATTGAAAAAAATCGAAAAATATGGTAAAATGCTGTTTTACTGCACATTGCGACGATTTGGAGCATTTAGAACACTTTTCAGTCAAACCTGTTTTTTTAGTTGTAATTCATGGATTTTCAACTTTTTTTCAGAATTACGATGGAATTGAAATATTTTGAGCATGTTCAACAATTTTAAAGTTATTACATATTTTTCAAAGTCCTATAAAATTTTGATGATATGAAATTCAGAATTAATTTTGATTATTTCATTATTTTTTAAAAATACCGGTAGCATTTGAAAAAATAGAAAAAAAATATGGTAAAATGATGTTTTTACTGCATATTTCGACGATTTCGGGCCATTTAGAGCACTTTTCAATTGAACCTTATATTTTTAGCTTCTAAAATTCATGGGATTTTCCACTTGAAATATGTATTGACAACAATACTACACAAAAATGTCATTTTGTAACGAACTTCAGCATATAAAATTCAATTCATCAGTTAATTCTAATAAAAAAGTTTGAAAATCATGAAATTTTAGCTAAAAAATCAGGTTTGTCTGAAAAGTGTTCTAAATGCTTCATGTATTTCACATATTTCCTATATTTTTTAAAAATACCAAAAGCATTTGGAAAAAAATCTAAATATACGGCAAAATGATGTTTTACTACATATTTTCGACGATTTAGAGCATTAAGAACACTTCAGAGAAAACATGTTTATGTAGCTAAAAATTCATGGATTTTCTAACTTTTTTAATCAGAATTTACTGATGGAATTGAATTTTCGGCCTTTTCAACCATTTTAAAGTATATTTCATATTTTTCAAAATGCCCATAAAATATCGATGAAATTGTGAAAGAAATATATTTTAATAGTTTCATATATTTTTTAAAAATACCGAAAGAATTGAAAAAAAAAACGAAAAATATGGTGAAATGATGTTTTACAGTATATTTTGACGATTTAGAGCATTTAGAACACTTTTCAGACAAACCTGATTTTTTAGCTAAAATTCATGGATTTTCATTCTTTTTTATCAGAATTACTGATGCAATTGATATTTTCGAGCATTTTCAATATTTTAAAGTATATTACATATTTTTTCCAAAATGCCCATGGAAATATCGATGAAATGAGTGAAAAATAATTTGAATATTTCATATATTTGTTAAAAATACCTGAATCATTGAAAAAAATAAAAAAATATGGTAAAATGCTGTTTTACTGCATATTTCGGTATTTTAGGTAAAATGCATGGATTTTCATCCTTGAAATATTTTTTGACACAATACTACACTAAAAGTTCATTTTTAAGTTATTTCAGACATAAATTCAATTCAATCAGTAATTCTGATAAAAAAGTTTGATAATCCATGAATTTTAGCTAAAAAATCAAGTTTGTCTGAAAAGTGTTCTAAATGATCTAAATCGTCGAAATATGCAGTAAAATATTATTATACCATATTTATCGATTTTTTCAATGCTTTCGATATTTTTAAAAAAAAGATATATGAAATACTTGAATTATTTCGGATATTTCTCGAAATTTTGTTGCTTTTTCAAAAATATGTAATATGCTTTTAAAATGTAGGAAAAAGGCCTCGAAAATTTCAATTCCCTCAGTATTCTGATAAAAGTTTGAAAATCAATGGAATTTTAGCCTTAAAAATCATGTTTTTGAAAAGTGTTCTATGCTACAATCGTCGAAAGGTGCAGGTAATAAACGTCATTTTACCATATTTCTGATTTTTTTTTTCAATGCATTCAGGTATGTCATATATTTCAAGGTATTTCAATATTTCATATATTTTTTTAAAATACCACAAAAGCCCTGAAAAATCGAAAAATATGGCCTCAAAATGATTGTTTCTCAGCATATTTCGAACGATTTTGAGGCATTAGAAACACTTTTCAGACAACCTGATTTTTAGCTAAAATATCATGAATTTCATACTTTTTTATCGGAATTACTGATGGATTATTGCAATTTTCTAGTATTTCAAGATTTTGAAGTATATTACTTATTTTTCAAAGAGCCCACAAAATATCAATGAAAAATCAGATATAATTTTGGAATATTTCATTATTTTTTAAAATACATGAATCATTGGATAATATCGAAAAAAAATTATTGTAAATACTGTTTTCCTGCATATTTCGACCGATTTTGCAGCATGAGGACACTTTTCAGACAAACTGATTTTTTAGCTGAAATTCATGAGGTGTTTTAGTCTTTTTATCAGAATTACTGGGATGGAATTGAATATTTTCGAGCCTTTTCAACATTTTAAAGTATATTACATTTTTTTCTAAAAGCATATGAAATTTTCGAGATGAAAATTTCAGCGAAATAATTGTTAATAGTTCTACATTTTTGAAAATACCAAAATCATTGAAAAAATCGAAAAATATGATAAAATGATGTTTTACAGCATATTTCGACGATTTAGAGCATTTAGAACACTTTTCAGACAAACCTAATTTTTTAGCTAAAATTCATGGATTTTCATACTTTTTTATCAGAATTACTGATGGAATTGATATTTTCGAGCATTTTCAACATTTTAAAGTATATTACATATTTTTCAAAAGGCCCGTCAAATATCGATGAAATTCAGAAATAATTTTGAATATTTCATATATTTTTTAAAAATACCTGAAGCATTGAAAAAATCGAAAAATATGGTAAAATGCTGTTTTTCTGCACATTTCGACGATTTGGAGCATTTAGAACACTTTTCAGTCAAACCTGATTTTTTAGCTAAAATTCATGGATTTTCAAACTTTTTTATCAGAATTACTGATGGAATTGAAATTTTTGAGCATTTTCAACATTTTAAAGTATATTACATATTTTTCAAAAGTCCAATAAAATTTTGATGAAATTCAGAAATAATTTTGAATATTTCATATATTTTTTAAAAATACCTGAAGCATTGAAAAAATCGAAAAAATATGGTAAAATGATGTTTTACTGCATATTTCGACGATTTTCGGCATTTAGAGCACTTTTCAATTGAACCTTACTTTTTAGCTAAAATACATGGATTTTCACACTTGAAATATTTATTGACACAATACTACACTAAAATGTCATTTTTAAGTTACTTTCAGCATAAAATTCAATTCCATCAGTAATTCTGATAAAAAAGTTTGAAAATCCATGAATTTTAGCTAAAAAATCAGGTTTGTCTGAAATGTGTTCTAAATGCTCTAAATCGTCGAAATATGCAGTAAAACATCATTTTACCATATTTTTCGATTTTTTCAATGCTTCAGGTATTTCATATATTTCACGTATTTCACATATTTCCTATATTTTTTAAAAATACCAAAAGCATTGAAAAAATCTAAATATACGGCAAAATGATGTTTTACTACATATTTCGACGATTTAGAGCATTAAAAACCTGTTTTTTGTAGCTAAAATTCATGGATTTTCAAACTTTTTTATCAGAATTACTGATGGAATTGAAATTTTCGAGGCTTTTCAACATTTTAAAGTATATTACATATTTTTCAAAAAGCCCATAAAATATCGATGAAATTGAGAAATAATTTTAAATAGTTCATATATTTTTTAAAAATACCAAAAGAATTGAAAAAAATCGAAAAATATGGTGAAATGATGTTTTACTGTATATTTCGACGATTTAGAGCATTTAGAACACTTTTCAGACAAACCTGATTTTTTAGCTAAAATTCATGGATTTTCATACTTTTTTATCAGAATTACTGATGCAATTGATATTTTCGAGCATTTTCAACATTTTAAAGTATATTACATATTTTTCAAAAAGCCCATGAAATATCGATGAAATTGAGAAATAATTTTGAATATTTCATATATTTGTTAAAAATACCTGAAGCATTGATAAAATAAAAAAATATGGTAAAATGCTGTTTTACTGCATATTTCGACGATTTTCAACATTTAGAGCACTTTTCAATTAAACCTTACTTTTTTGGTAAAATACATGGATTTTCATACTTGAAATATTTTTTGACACAATACTACACTAAAATGTCATTTTTAAGTTACTTTCAGCATAAAATTCAATTCAATCAGTAATTCTGATAAAAAAGTTTGATAATCCATGAATTTTAGCTAAAAAATCAGGTTTGTCTGAAAAGTGTTCTAAATGATCTAAATCGTCGAAATATGCAGTAAAATATCAGCATATTTTTCGATTTTTTCAATGCTTTCGATATTTTTAAAAAAATATATGAAATACTTGAAATTATTTCTGAATTTCTTCAGAAATTTTGTGGGCTTTTTGAAAAATAGTATAGCTTGTAAAATGTAGAAAGCTCGAAAATTTCAATTCCTTTCAGTATTCTGATTTAAAAATTTGAAAATCATGAATTTTTAGCTTAAAAATCATGTTTTCTGAAAGTGTTCTAAATTACCAATGCGTCGAAATTGTGCAGTAAACGTCATTTTAATAATTTCTCATTTTTCAATGCATTAGGTATTTCATATATTTCAGGTATTTCACATATTTAATAAATTTTTTTTAAAATACCAAAAGCACTGAAAAAATCGAAAAATATGGCCAAATGATGTTTCACAGCATATTTCGACGATTTAGAGCATTTAGAACACTTTTCAGACAAACCTGATCTTTTAGCGGAAATTCACGGATTTTCATTCTTTTTTATCAGAATTACTGATGGAATTGAAATTTTCGAGCATTTTCAAGATTTTCAAGTATATTACATATTTTTCAAAAAGCCCACAAAATATCGATGAAATTCAGAAATAATTTTGAATATTTCATATATTTTTTAAAAATACATGAAGCATTGAAAAAATCGAAAAATATTGTAAAATACTGTTTTACTGCATATTTCGACGATTTGATATTTTCGAGCATTTTCAACATTTTAAAGTATATTACATATTTTTCAAAAAGCCCATGAAATATCGATGAAATTGAGAAATAATTTTGAATATTTCATATATTTGTTAAAAATACCTGAAGCATTGAAAAAATAAAAAAATATGGTAAAATGCTGTTTTACTGCATATTTCGACGTTTTTCAGCATTTAGAGCACTTTTCAATTAAACCTTACTTTTTAGGTAAAATACATGGATTTTCATCCTTGAAATATTTTTTGACACAATACTACACTAAAATGTCATTTTTAAGTTACTTTCAGCATAAAATTCAGTTCAATCAGTAATTCTGATAAAAAAGTTTGATAATCCATGAATTTTAGCTAAAAAATCAGGTTTGTCTGAAAAGTGTTCTAAATGATCTAAATCGTCGAAATATGCAGTAAAATATCATTATATCATATTTATCGATTTTTTCAATGCTTTCGATATTTTTAAAAAATACATATTTTTCAAAATACATATTTTTCAAAAAGCCCACAAAATATCGATGAAATTCAGAAATAATTTTGAATATTTCATATATTTTTTAAAAATACATGAAGCATTGAAAAAATCGAAAAATATTGTAAAATACTGTTTTACTGCACATTTCGACGATTTGCAGCATTTAGAACACTTTTCAGACAAACCTGATTTTTTAGCTAAAATTCATGAGTTTTTTAGACTTTTTTATCAGAATTACTGATGGAATTGAAATTTTCGAGCCTTTTCAACATTTTAAAGTATATTACATATTTTTCAAAAGGCACGTCAAATATCGATGAAATTCAGAAATAATTTTGAATATTTCATATATTTTTTAAAAATACTTGAAGCATTGAAAAAATCGAAAAATATGGTAAAATGCTGTTTTTCTGCACATTTCGACGATTTGGAGCATTTAGAACACTTTTCAGTCAAACATGATTTTTTAGCTAAAATTCATGGATTTTCAAACTTTTTTATCAGAATTACTGATGGAATTGAAATTTTTGAGCATTTTCAACATTTTAAAGTATATTACATATTTTTCAAAAGTCCTGAAGCATTGAAAAAATCGAAAAAATATGGTAAAATGATGTTTTACTGCATATTTCGACGATTTTCGGCATATAGAGCACTTTTCAATTGAACCTTACTTTTTAGCTAAAATACATGGATTTTCACACTTGAAATATTTATTGACACAATACTACACTAAAATGTCATTTTTAAGTTACTTTCAGCATAAAATTCAATTCTATCAGTAATTCTGATAAAAAAGTTTGAAAATCCATGAATTTTAGCTAAAAAATCAGGTTTGTCTGAAAAGTGTTCTAAATGCTCTAAATCGTCGAAATATGCAGTAAAACATCATTTTACCATATTTTTCGATTTTTTCAATGCTTCAGGTATTTCATATATTTCACGTATTTCACATATTTCCTATATTTTTTAAGCCCATAAAATATCGATGAAATTGAGAAATAATTTTAAATAGTTCATATATTTTCTAAAAATACCAAAAGAATTGAAAAAAATCGAAAAATATGGTGAAATAATGTTTTACTGTATATTTCGAGGATTTAGAGCATTTAGAACACTTTTCAGACAAACCTGATTTTTTAGCTAAAATTCATGGATTTTCATACTTTTTTTATCAGAATTACTGATGCAATTGATATTTTCGAGCATTTTCAACATTTTAAAGTATATTACATATTTTTCAAAAAGCCCATGAAATATCGATGAAATTGAGAAATAATTTTGAATATTTCATATATTTGTTAAAAATACCCGAAGCATTGAAAAAATCAAAAAAATATGGTAAAATGCTGTTTTACTGCATATTTCGACGATTTTCAGCATTTAGAGCACTTTTCAATTAAACCTTACTTTTTAGTAAAATACTTATTTTCACACTTGAAAAATTATTGACACAAACACACTAAAATGTCTTTTATGTTACTTTCGCAAAAATCAAATTTCCCCTAATTCTGATAAAAAAGTTTGAAAATCCATGAATTTTAGCAAAAAATCGGTTTGTCTGAAAAGTGTTCTAAAGGCTCTAAACGTCAAATATGCAGTAAAACATCATTTTAACCATTTTTTCGATTTTTTTTAATGCTTCAGGTATTTCAATATTTTTTACGTATTTTTACAATTTCCATATTTTTTTTAAAAATACCAAAACATTTAAAAAAACTAAATAACGGCAAAATGATGTTTTACTACATATTTCGACGATTTAGAGCATTAAGCACTTTGAGACAAACCTTTTTGTAATAAAATTCAGGGTTTTCGAACTTTTTTATCAGAATTTTCAGGAATTGAAATTTTTGAGCCTTTTCAAAATTTTAAAAAATAATTACATATTTATTTTAAAAACCCAAAAAATCGATGAAATTTAGAAAAAAATTTTAAAAATTCATATATTTTTTAAAAAAAACCAAAAAATTTTAAAAAATCCCAAAAAAAAAGGTGAAATGATGTTTTTACGATATTTCGACGATTTAGAGCATTTAGAACATCTTCAGACAAAAAAAACAAAAAATTTATGGGGTTTTTTATACTTTTTTTATCAAATTACTGATGGAATTGTATTTTTGAGCATTTTCAACATTTTAAAGTATATTCATATTTTTCAAAAAGCCCATGAAATATCGAGAAATTGAGAAATAATTTGAAAATTTCAAATTTTTTTAAAAATACCTGAAGTATTTTAAAAACGAAGAAAATGGAAAAGCTGTTTTTTCTGCATATTTCGAAAGATTTTTTTACATTTAGAGCACTTTTCAATTAAACCTTTATCTTTTTGCTAAAAAATTTATGAATTTTTATACTTTTTTACAAATTACTGATGGAATTGAAATTTCGAACATTTTCAAAATATCATGAAATTCAGAAATAATTTTTGAAATTTTCATAAATTTTTAAAAATACAAAAGCATTGAAAAAACGAAAAATATTGAAAAAAAACTGTTTTTAAATGCATCTTTGACGATTTTCAGCTTTGAACACTTTTCAGCAAACCGATTTTTAGCAAAATTTATGAGTTTTTTAGACTTTTTTATCAGAATTACTGATGCAATTGATTTTTCCGAGCATTTTCAAAATTTTAAAGATATTAATATTTTTTAAAAAGCATATAAAATTTCGATGAAATTCAAATAATTGTAAATGTTCCAAATATTTTTTTGAAATACCAAAAAACTTGAAAAAATCGAAAAAAATATAAAATGATGTTTTACACTATTTCGCGATTTAAAAATTTTGAACACTTTTCAGTCAAACCCAATTTTTTTAGCTAAAATTCATGGGTTTTCAACTTTTTTATCAAACTACTGATGGAATTGATATTTTCGAGCATTTTCAACATTTTTAAAAATATTACATATTTTTCAAAAGGCCCTCAAATATCGATGAAATTTAGAAATAATTTTGAATATTTCATATATTTTTTAAAAATACCGAAGCATTGAAAAAAAAATCGAAAAATATGGTAAAATGCTGTTTTTTCTGCACATTCGAGATTTGGAGCTTTAGAACACTTTTCAGTCAAACCAATTTTTTTAGTTTTAAAATTCATGGATTTTCAAACTTTTTTTC
>NW_026491321.1:0-11311 GCF_026875155.1 Cherax quadricarinatus
TTAGACAACAGGAGTCCACATAATACTTTTAGTGAGAGGTTAGTGACGATTTGGAAGGTTATACAAGGGGCAAATGTTTGGTGACAACATAGAGGGGATAAGTAATTATGCTGACTAATGGTTTAAAAAGGAAATGGGAAAAAGGTAATGTGGGAGGATATTTTAATAAAGAAAGAGGAGGGTGAAGTCTTGGGAAAGGTGGGGAGGACCAGAGGGGGATGGAGGATAATAAGTATGGAAGAAGTGAAAGAGGCGGTGTTCAATTTAAGTAAGGGAAAGCACAACCGGCAATGATGGCTTTCCAATGATTTTTACAGAGTGCATTGGGGAAACCATAATGTTTGTGTGAGGTATTGAATTGTATGCTGAAGGAAGGGTGAAATGGAACGGTCACAGAGGACGGTTGTGGTCGTGCTTGTCAAGGCAAAAAAAGTGAGGAGAGAACACTGAGCATCGGTACAGGGCCCCCCCATAATCTTTAAATGTGTCGGATTTATAAGATTTTTTGCGAAGATTTTAGGGAACAGGATGAAGAAGTTGTAATAGTGGTATGGCGCTCAAGGGTCAGTTGGTAATTCCGGGTCGTAGTATGAGGGATGGACATAGGCCGTATTTAGGGAAATTTTTGCAGGGTTGTAGGGGTGGTGGAATTTTGGGCATTGAATTTGGGAAAGCTTATACGGTGAGAATAGAGAGTACAGGTTGACACTTTAAGGCTTATGGGTTTTTTTTGGGGAGTGAACAGTAAAAATGGGTGAAGACCTTGTATGCAGAAGCTAACGATTCAGGTGCAATTTAAATGTAGGTTGGTAGCGTGTTGAAAAGGAGAAAGGTTGAGAGACAAGGGTGTCCTATGTCCTCAAATTCTGTTGTGCATGTATGCAACACCCGATTTATGGAATGGTTGGAGGAAGCAACAACGTTACAGGAGGAGGGTAAGGGGTTCACGGAAGGTATTGTATGTAGATGACACAACAATACTGATCAAACGATGTCAGAAGGTTTGCGAAAGGTGGAGAGAGTAATGAGGTTTTTTGGAGAGGCATCAGGCATGCGTGTCAACAGGGCTAAATCGAAATTATTAGAGATAGGAGATTGGTGGGGGTAGAATGGGGGTGGAGTTTGGATGGGATGTGACTGAACAGCTGAAAATTTGTGGGATTTTTTTTTTTTATATTTTATTGAAAAGACATACATAGTACATAAAAATAAACGACAAATTACAGTGAAAACAGTGATGAAAAATTCTGGAATAGTACAATGTACTTTCCAATTAAACATATTACATCTGAAAGACACAAATCTGTACAGTAAAACAATGACCACATCCAATCCTTGAAGTAATATTATTGTTCTGGAAACACTAAATCTAACCTAAAGACTCTTGGCAAGTACATCTCATCTTGAGTTGTACATCCTGCCACACGGAATGTACACCCATTAACATTGTACATCATGCCACGGAATGTACACCTACATTCTGAAAACACTACCCCCCCGCCTTCTAGCATGTCAATCCACCAGACACGTAACAATCTTTAAATGTAACTGTATATTGTAAGAAATACTTTCATTATTCCATATTGAACAACATGATACGTATCAGTATCACTCAATGTATTGATATAGAGTATAAATTTCAATTCTACATGATTCAATGTACAACGTAATCTACTAAACACCCAAACAATATCACCTTCTCCAGGAAGGGTATAAATATATACATATGTTGCATACACTTTACAACACAACACGTGAAACTACAAATACCTAATCCTATGTCATCATTCAATACCCTATAATATATACAAGTTCAATTGTGTATCCTGAAACCTACGGGCTCTATAAGCTCCCAGAAAAAACAATATGTATTTAAGAAAAACAGGATAAGTCAGACTTTCTAAAAATATTTCGCCATATCATTAAAAACCCACTACTAAGATGTAAGTCTGTTAGCAACAAAACATAACAGTGCATGACCTTCACACCTCGATAAATACTGAAGCCTTCCTACCCCACGCAATACATCATGTGAATATATATATTTCGCATTCACACAGTGCACCCACATTGTCCATTTCAATTACACACATACCAATAATATCGTTGCAGATAATAATATTCCTCACATTACGACGTCCTGTCGTTCCTTTTGTCATTAGCATAATTTTAATAATTAAATGAAGAACGTGTAAATCGTTCACAACTCACAAACCCGCTCATCATACCTCAAAGGCACTTTATGTCTCAGTACTATATTCATTCTCTTCCACACTAAACCCTGTCACACTGTCCCTCACCGGGAAGCCCAGGCCCGCCGCGACCCCTTAAACATTTGCACGTAAATCCCATAAATCCCCTCAACTAAAACTTCCGATAGCCCTCAGTAAAAGCAGTCTCCCAACTCCCTTCCATAAATTTCCCTATTGCGGACACTTAGTTTCTTGTAAAATGTCGCAGCTAACACCTTTATTCCTCTCATCCACGCCCACCTCCCTCATGGCCCATGACGTATATATAAAATTCCGTGACCAAATATCGCTACTGCATCTCCACCATTACTCACCCCACCTATAATCCCAAACTTAAAGCCGCAACACCTGCAATCCTCGACCCCACCCCACAAACCTGAACACCTTTCCTAACCAGACCCGCACCACTTCTATACAGTACACAAAAATATAACCGCATGCCAAAATTGTCCTCCATAACTTCCACACGCTCTACATTCCCCCCTCCTCCCTTAGTCCTCCTATTGAATAGGACAAACCCCAGACGGCAAAATCCCATGTAAAAATCTAAACATTACTCCCCGAACATCACGGTTTTTAATTTACACGTAATTGTTATTAGACGCGTCCATATTCGTTCCACGCATACATAGGTATGCCCCTACAACACAGGCCACCACTCTGACCTACCTTCCACTCCTCGAGGACCCGCAATTTAACACACGACGGATCCTCACTGCAGTTATACCTCAACATGGCCTCACCAACTATTAAGTCCCTAACCCCCCCACCACCGTTGCATATCCTTACTACTTCGCACAAGGCCACCTCCCTCCCCACCCGGCCCTCCCTTATATAACTTCGTTTTAGGTACAAACGCTCATCATCCTTTTTCCAGAGGTAAAAGTCCCAGCCCTCCTCGACTGACCTGGAAGTGTTAACACCCGCTCTATTAAAACCATGGTCGCTGCCCGATCCCCATAAAAACCTAAAACCGCCATGGTTTTTGTAAACGCTTCACCTCACGTCTCATCATCGGGTACTGACAACGACAATGCCATATCTGCTGTACAAAGGAGCACGTTCGTCACTATTAACTCTTTGATGCAGCGTTAGTTCTGCGCCCGCCCACAAAACCACCAAGTCATTTCAATACTCACCCATTCACAATTCTCACCGAATTCCACCTTTGAGCCACGCCGTGTATTTCTCACATAAATTATCCCACATATCATTAGTGATCCACCACCTTCCACCCACCCCCTACCACCTCATCCCCAATTTGTATTTCTATCCCTTAAAGATCTAGAAACTTAGTCCCTTCTCAACATTAATTTCCTACCTGAAGCCTCCCCAAACACATCCACCACCTTAAACCACCCTAAAGCAAATCCCATTACCTCTCACCAAAAAAGTCCGTGTCCATCCACATAACCTACGATTTACCACGCCCCCCCTCCCCCGTCCCCAGTAACCTACTCCCCCCCTCCCGAACACACCTCCGAATGGCCCCTAATAATGGATCCTGGTATACAACGCAACAATATTTGTGATAGGGCGCCTTGGCGCAGTCCCCGTGCATCTGTATTTTAACTCCTAGCCTCTCCCATCAACCTGCACCCTCATTCGATGCACCCTGATACAATAATTTTGCCCAAATATTATATCTTCCCCAAAACCTTGGCAACGCATAATAACCTCCATAACGCTTTTTTTCTCCCCTCTACACTAATCATAAGCAGGCCTTCCAATCTAACGCCAATACACCTCCATCACCCAACTCCCCCTGTTTCTCTATAAATTCGCGAATCATGCCATGCCCTTCATACATCGACCTTCCCTGGCACCCCCCATATTGCCCCTTATCAATTACCTTGCTTTAACCTCTTGATTCTGTTTCCCAATATTCTCGCAAACAACTTATAATCTCCACACATAAGGTGGGGAAACGGAAAAAAGTTGCCCGATAAATCCATTACCGTTGACTGCTCCCCCCTTTCGGCACCAACACCAAAACGGCCGTCCGTTGCTGCTCTCCCATTACCTCAGCCGCCTTAATATGTTAAACAACCTTACTAAAAAAAACCTCAGAACCCACCCAATTCTTAACGTAAAATCATTTGGCAGTCCGTCTATACCCGGGCTTTTCCCAAACTCACTCCTGACAACGCCTGCCAAATCTCAACACTCCGTAATCGGCTCGCCCACCTAATGTCACCCGATCCTGACCATCAAGCTCACAACTGCAACAATACTCTCCCATTTCCCTCAATGCCATCCCTCACGGAAGCCCACACTTTGCGTAAAGACTTAAACCAAGCGTCTACATACCCACTCATACCCTCTGACGTTAACCAATGCTTGACCCGCTTCTATACCCTCCATCCCTACAATACGTTTTATCCCATCATCTCCATCGTCACTCTCCTCTTTCTCTGGCCTTACCAACGGCAAGCCGACCGCCCGGTCACGACCCATAGCAACTTCTTCCAATCTCCCATAATCGCACAGACCATCAAAACGCTCGTTTTTGAGGCAATACCAACCCTAATACTCTCCTTTAAACCCTCAAATGTCACTGCAGCTGGATACTGCTCCTCCTCTTGCCATGAACAGTCCCCGCAGCTGCCCTTCAAGATATCTTTGAAACCCATACTTTAACCGATTATCTTCCCTCCCCCGCAATATAATATTCTCTGATACATTTTTAGCCACCGATCCCACCAACTTATTACCAGTTCATCATCCCCGGGCGCCTCATCCACGCAACCGTTCGCCACAATTGGCGCAAAAGACTGACGACATTCCTCACCCTGCACAAGCTTCACATTTAACATCCCATAACCTTGACCCCTTCCTAGGCAATCCCTCCCATTCTAGGTCAACCATTCTCCCATCTGTGATCCGAAAAAAAACCGCGTCCACCACACGCACGGTCTGCTCACTATTACTGTTCGGGGCACAGATACAATCGATCCAGTCTGCCGCATATCCACGTCCTAACAAAATTATTTTCTACCAACCCCACCCCGTTCCAACGTCCATTAACCCCACTCCATTTAATAATTCCCCCAAAATCCCCAACATACCCTGCCCCTTAGGTTTCCAACATCCTTACGCCTTATCACACAATTCCAATCACCACCAATTACATGTGCAACACTACACCCGCCAAAGCACCAAATAAATACTAAGACATCCTTCACAAATTTATTTTAATACGCCACATCTTATCTCCTCTGCTGGACCATACAAACAGGACCAAACTCATCTGTACCCTACCCAACACCCATCTACACGAATCACCCATCCCCTCCCCACCCTCCACAATGCCTCACAACGAAGGGCTAGTTTCCCTTACCAGGATGGCAACAATCCTCCTTTCAACCTTATCGCATGCTCCACATACACATTATACCCATTTACCTTCCAACTCATAACCTGTCTGTAGTTGTGTTCTGCACGAACACCACTCAACACTATTACGCACCAATAATTTCACTAAACCCATACACATTTACTTTCCTCTCTGATCTCAATCCATAATGTTTCAATCATGCACTTGCAGCTTACCGAGTGGTTTTTCCTCTTGAACCTGGTTACTGTCTTGCCACCAGATCCGTTTCGTCGTGACACCTCTGTCCCCTCTCTTCCCCTTAGAAATCGCTCTTAACCAACTCCTGCCCCTTAGGGCCGCTGTTTCCTCTTCTGCGTAACATCGCCAGGAGACTTTTGGCCAGTGCGCAGAGCAGGGTGATCACCGTCCTCGAGTCAGATAGTGCAGCAGCGCGCTTCCGTGATGCTCCTCTGCTTCCATCATGTCGTTCTGATACATTGTCCCGGTGGACCTCCAACCTCCACAGCTTTGCATCAAAATATTTCTTATACACTCGCGCAGACCTCAGATCCTTTCACGCCCGGATCCACAACAGACCCAAGAACTAGATTCTGGACTCACCAACCATCCCAAGACTCTTGTCAGCCAATAACACATTAAAGCCATGGCTAATGATCTTCCCACCATCCTAGCAACTCGCAGTCGGGTTCCTCTTCCAACACCTGAGCTGCGTTGAAATGAAGGGTGTCCCCCCCCTCGTCACACCCTGCTGACTCCATCTCCGCTCTCTCCGACCTCCTCACTCCAGGACCACCTTGTGTAGCGAGTCACATAAGGCAAATCCTCATTCTTTCTATTGCATGTATTGTCGTTGCCTTTGTTCCATGTTGCCACGCCTCCCTTTCCACACAGAGTCCGCTAGGTGATCATATTGACCCACATAACCGACCAGGTCCGGCGTTTGCCCAGCGTATTCCACAACATCCTGGTACGAAATTCAGGCACACTACTTACGACGGAATAGGGTAAACGTAACTCATCTTCACAGAATACGTTTCGCCTTTCGAGTTCCCTGCGTATGGCCCATGCCCACTTCCCAACAGTGGCCATATGTTACTGTACCATATTTGCCCACGCAAGACGGATGTCAGAATCATCCGCCCCGAATGGCACATTTTAATCTTAACCCATGTGTATGCGAGAAACGTCGTGAAGTCGCACGGTCACAGCGGAGGTTAACTGGTCAAAGTACCTCCTGGTATCTTTTCACAATCCGCCCTCATACACACTTGCCAAATTAAACTTGACAAAGATCCTCGTCGTGCCATTTCAGCGCTACTCCTCCATATATCTCCTCGTCAAGCAATACCATATGTATCTCGTATGATTGCGGTATACAGTCCATAGAATTCCTGCACAGCCCCACGGAAAGCTCAACACAGACTGTGTTTATGCGTCTCCGCTTGCCTGCGCATGCTGTGAAAAATATAACTGCCACTAATCAACCAGGGGGTGGGCAGCGCGCCGCCCCTCTCATAAAGGGGAGAGACGAAGTATTGTGGGATTATCTTTATGGCGATGAGCAAGAGGCTAGACGGGGGAAAATTCGAATTGGTGGGGGAAAGTTGTACAACGGTTTGGGAAACCCTAAAGCGGGAGTTACTCTAATGCAAAGGGCAATAATAATAAAATTCATTGGTTTATGAAAAAGTGGGGAAAATGGCAGTGGTGTTCCTTTACGGGAAACAGGAATAAAGGGATACAGAAAAGGGTGCTTCGTTATTAGGGGGGTTTTGGCGGCATGGCAAAGTAAAGGGTGGTTATGACGAATGTGCCAGGGGGGGGGGGGGTGGGGCTTTTGATGCTAGGGCCGAGGTAAAGGCCATGTTTTTTAAACAAAAATACGAAAGGGGGGGGGGGGGGGGGGTTTTTTTAAAAAGGGGGGGGGGGGGGAGGGTTGGGAGGTGATGGGGGATGTACGACGATGGTGGGGAGGAAAGGACTTAATGGAATGTGAGAATATGCAAAGGGTTTTGTTAGAAATAGGTGAGGTAAAAAAGCTAAAGGTGGGAAGGTTGGTAGAGTGAGGGGAAAACCAAAAGTGATGCAGGGGTGGGGGTAACCCCCTTTATATTGGGGTACGATTTGGATGTTTTCCAGAAACTTAGATTAAGCTGGGGTAAAGGAGTTAGTTTTAGTTTGAAAGGGGGATTTTAGGTAAAAGCGGTTTGTGTGTGATGGGTTTGGTAAAGGAAGCGAATGCAAACTTTTGTGGGGAAATCGGAAAAGCTTTTATGCCGTTATTTTTTTAGGGGTTGGGGCAGGTGGGGGGTTTGAGTTTTCAAGTTAATGGGGGGGGCAATGTAGGCTTCGCGTGCCCAATTTGGGGGGGAAGGGGGGGGTCTGAGGTTGAAAAAAAGACCTTCTGACATTGTACAGATTTCTTGTTTTATTCCTGGGGTTTTAAAGGGGAAAAAAGGTGGGGGGTTAGGGTAAGGGAAATTGCGGCGGGAATTTATCGCAGGGTATGCAAAAAATAAACTATTTAGGGAACAGGGGGGCGACTGGTTCCCGGGGCATATGAAATATACAGTAAGGGGTCAGTAATTTGGCTACAAAATACTAAGGCCTTTTTCCCTTTTTCAAGAGCGAATTAGACCCTAATGAAGGGTATTAATGTGGTAGGTTTTCATGAGAGTTTTATGGGAGGGGTGACATGGAGTGTGGTGTAAATTTGGGGAGTTTTCTTTGTGTGAAGTTTTAGTTTAACCCGTGTTGAAAGACAAGAGGTCTTGATGATCATAGTTTTAATAAAGGGAAAAGATTTTGTCATGAGACAACTCAAGAAGGAACACTCAAGTTGTTAACACTAAAATAAAAGTGCTAGTAAAATGAGTGTATCTTGTTATTTTTTAAATGTGTTTTGTTTCTCTGTGGTAAGGTGGGAAATGGCTATTTTGTCACCTTTTTATATTGTAATTTTTGAGGTGTTTGTATTATGTCTTTGTGTACAAAATTTAATATACAATATTAATGAGTGTGCAACGAATTGGATTATATGAGAATGTCTTTGTTATAAAGTTTCATATATAACGTAAATAAGTGTGACATTCTTTGGATTATATTGCCTTTTGTTATAAGATACTGGCTGTAGTTTATGGATATAATAAACCCACCTGTATGTACAGGTGTGGGCTGTGTTTAGTTACATGTATGTTGTGTGTGCTGGTTGGCCACTTTGGAGGGGGAATCCAGCATTTACAGTTGAACGTGTTTTTCTTATGTATAAGTTTAGTGCTGGGATAAGGAATGTGAAGTTGTTTGTTTTTATTATTTAATGGATCACGTTTCTTTGTTTATGTAACCTAAGTATAGCATACATGTATGATGTGTATTGTGTTTTTTAAATAAAAAAAAAAAAAAATACTTTGGTGACTCACAGACTAGATTGAACAGTAACTGGGAAGGGATAAAACATGCATATATACACATACATATACATACATATACTTATATATATATATATATATTATATATATATATATATATATATATATATATATATATATATATATATATATTATATATATATATATATTATATATATAGCAAAACAACCACTCTGAAAGAATAGAGAAATTACAAGCGCTTTCGTGACTACTCACATTATCAAGGAACTAGCATAGTTCCTTGATAATGTGAGTAGTCACGAAAGCGCTTGGAATTTCTCTATTCTTTCAGAGTGGTTGTTTTGCATATTTTGAAATCACCTGTTTACTGTGATCTTATTGCATATATATATTATATATATAATTATAATCTCCATGGGGAAGTGGAACAGAATTCTTCCTCCGTAAGCCATGCGTGTTGTAAGAGGCGACTAAAATGCCGGGAGCAAGGGGCTAGTAACCCCTTCTCCTGTATATATTACTAAATTTAAAAAGAGAAACTTTAGTTTTTTCTTTTGGGCCACCCCGCCTCGGTGGGATACGGCTGGTATGTTGAAAGAAAGAAGAAAGAATATATATATATATATATATATATATATATATATATATATATATACATACATATACACATACACATATATACATATACACATACATATGCACGTTCATATGCCCAAATATCTGGACCTCCATAACACAATCAAAAACAAAACTAAGAAAACTAGTGACTCAAGAATACAACGAGTCTTTACACAAAGGAAGCATCAAAAACATAAATATATAAAGGCACCCCAGTCATTTTGTACACAAAAGGTACAATAAGTAACCCTAATCCCTGAATCTAAAACCACACATCCATAAGAACTAAAAAACATTCATGCCTAAACTCATATTCACGCAACTCACATCCTTCCCCCCAAGAGACGAGCCAGCTATTGCCCACTGACCTACACAACAACTTATTCGGCATGCCCGTATATTTATCACAGATTCACAAGGGTTTCAAGAGTGAGCCTTTTATAACCGTCCGAAAAACCCTTATCCCACCTCCTCCCATACAATTCCCTATTCCTACACATTGTACGATAAAACGTTATTGCAAGGACACGCCTTCTCACCTCACTGACCCCTTTTCCCGCAATACCCACGAAATATAAATGTAATCCACGATAATATAATCTAAAGCCCGTTCAACGTCCTGGTCTAATCCACCGATGTCGAGACTTAACGCACGCAGGACCTGCACTCCTCTCCCTCCCACCCTCTGTACCACCCTACCCAACCAACTCCTGACATCTTCTAAACCTTCGCAAAAATAGACAACGTGAAAAGCCGTGTCTTCCCCACCACAAAACCCACACCCGCCTCCCTCCACGACTCTTCTGGATCGTAGTATTGCCCCTGACGGCAATATACCATGTAAAAAACGAAACATGGCTTCACGCACCCTAGGCCGTAATTTCAACTTACTAAATCGGAGCCATATATTTTCCCACGAGTACATGGGGAACAAACCTTCTACTGGAGCTACGCACGTACCCCCCAGTAACCTACTTAAAACCCTTATGCGAATGTTCCTCGTTCCTTTACCATCAACAAAGCTCGTAGTACAATCTCACATTCCCTTAACTCCATTCCCCTATACCACTTTTTCACCCTCGTATATACTTGGTCCATATTTCCCGCCATCACACCCACACGCCAAACCTCCCACTTTAGAAAAACACATTTCACCCCTACGCTTTAAGTCCAACAATCCTAAACCTCCTCGACGTACAGGTAACATAACAACCTCACGTTTTAACCAATCACACTTCGATCCCCACAGAAAGGTAAATACTCTTCTCAATATTCCATTGATCGCTGTTTTCCTGTAATTGGGAATACAGCCGCAACGTGCCACACCTTACTATACAATAAAACGTTAACAACGATCACACGTTGGGCCAGAGTGAGATGTTGGGGCCTCAAAACACCCAGACGACCTTTTCCAACGTCCTTACTGAATTTTCCTCCCGCGCCACATCCAAATCGTCTCTATAAATAATACCGCAAATCTTTAATGACATCGCAGTTGTGTTAACCACGTTACAGCTCTCCATTCCACCCCCTTTCCAGGTACCCAACCCCATGATCATCGACTTTTCACTATTTACCTTCATACTCGTGGCACGTTCAAACACACGCACAACATCTTCCAACCCTTTCATAGACATTCGTTCACACACCAAAACAGTCGTATCATCCACATAACCTATTAATGCCGGCCAACAACCCCTTCCCAACCCACCCCG
>NW_026491332.1:0-60780 GCF_026875155.1 Cherax quadricarinatus
TGCCTGGGGAGGCTTTCTTATTCTGAAAGCTCTCATTACCCAAAAACCCCTCATTTTGCTAACCTTTACAGTGCGTGAATTAAATTTTTTAAAGCGAAAGTTCACCTAGCGGTGTTCTCTATGCAAGAGTTACCAAACGCGGGTGTTCTTTAAACTAGAGTGCACCAAACAAAGGTTCTCTAAAAGAGGAAGCGTTATATCCTTTTAAAGGGTTATGCCCCTGTGAAATGCACGTTAAACCCATTCCAAAAATGCTTTGCAAAGTCTTTCAAAATACATATGGCATGTTGCAAAGGCAGTAACGCGATCCCGGTTGCTGAAATGGCATCAGTGAGGGAAGGCATTTCTGCAACTGAATCTTGTTTGTTTTTCAGTGAAAGGAGACAAAAAAAAAATCTTTGTACCCCTTAATTTGACAGTTTTTTGCCCTCATGTTTATTGGGATTCCGCCAGGAAAAAAGACCATAGGTAGAGCCCCAGGTGTGACCTCGAGGCCAGAGCTGAGGGTGTGTGTCGGGGTGTGAGCTGGAAAAGTAACCAGTCTCTCCTGGCCTTCCTGGACGTCCGAGCCGCGGGAGGCAGTAAATTCAAGGACAAACGGAACATTCCCTTTTATGAATGAAGACATCTCCATATGATATCACGCTGTCTCACTCCCGTCCTGGCTCCGTCTGATTCCCCCCTCTCCTCTCTCCCTCGTCTCTGCGCTAAGTCCTGTCCTCAGACCACCGTTATTCACGCCTCAGACATCGGTGCGAGAACTGGTTCCAGGTGATTGAGATTTGCGTACTGCGTAGCTGATGACTTACAGGCGGTGTGGTGGGCGGCGTTAATCAGCAAAGTCACAGACGCATCAGCCGGGTACAAGTTACAACAACTTAGTTAGCGCTCGTGTAAGACAGTGTTGTTTTCTTCTCTGAGTTACTAAAACAAACTTTCCCTTCTGCCTCTCTCCAGCAACACTTTCATATCCATTCAAAACCACGAGCTTATTATTATTATTATTATTATTATTGTTATTATTATTATTATTATTATTATTATTAGTAGTAGTAGTAGTAGTAATTATTATTATTATTATTATTATTATTATTATTATTTAATTATTATATATTATTATTAGTAGTAGTAGTAGTAATTATTATTATTATTATTATTATTATTATTATTATTATTATTATTAGTAGTAGTAGTAGTAGTAGTAGTAGTAGTAAATAGTAGTAGTAGTAGTAGTAATTATTATTATTATTATTATTATTAGTAGTAGTAGTAGTAGTAGTAGAGTAGTAGCAGTAGTAGTAGTAGAGTAATATTATTTTATTATTATATTATTATTATTATTATTATTATTATTATTATTATTATTATTATTATTGTCATTGTCATTATTATTAATTATTATTAATTATTATTATCATTATTTTTACTACTTCTACCACTACTATCATTATATTATTATCATTACTGTTATTGAGTCATACAATAACAGTGCATGACACTGTTAATAACAACTACCTCATTGTTAGTTAGCAACACTGTCTATTTGTGTGTAAACAACAGAAAACAATATTTTATGCTAAGCAAGTTGGTTTAGCTGCTTAGTAAAAATAAGGAACAATCATAAACCACAAATATAAACGCGAGAGCCCATGGGCGCGAGCGAGCGTGTAATGTAACTGGCGCGCGAGTTACCGACGTTAACTGACGCGCGCGGGAGTGTGAGTGACTTCACGCAAGGGGACGAATCCTCCCTCTGTAGTGACATCACAGGAAGAAAACAGTGAAGTCAAACGAGCTTGAAGGAAAATAAAAACCCACTAGATGAAAGCACTCCTGAAAGACGTGGAAGAGCGAGGAAGGAAGGAAGGAAGGAGGGAAGGAAGGAAGGAAGGAAGGAAGGAAGGAAGGAAGGAAGGAAGGAAGGAAGGAAGGAAGGAAGGATTACAGAGCAGCAAGGAAGTAGGAGGAAAGGAAGGAAGGAGGAGCTACGTCCTACGACCCTCGGAGGTGTTGCGGGGAGGAACAGGAAAGTGCTGTCTGCCTTACCAGTATAAAGAATTTCTCGATTTTATTCTCAAGTCGTCCTCCAGCTGGCTGTTCAAGTCGTCCTCCAGCTGGATGTTCAAGTCGTCCTCCAGCTCGTTAGTTCAAGTCGTCCTCCAGCTGGCTAGTTCAAGTCGTCCTCCAGCTGGCTAGTTGAAGTCGTCCTCCAGTTGGCTAGCTGAAGTCGTCCTCTAGCTGGCTAGTTGAAGTCGTGCTCCAGCTGGCTAGTTCAAATCGTCCTCCAGCTTCCTGCTCAAGTCGTCCTCCAGCTAACTAGTTCAAGTCGTCCTCCAGCTGGCTGTTCAAGTCGTCTTCCAGCTCGCTAGTTGAAGTCGTCCTCCAGTTGGCTAGTTGAAGTCGTCCTCCAGCTGGTTAGTTCAAGTCGTCCTCCAGCTGGCTAATCCAAGTGGTCCTCCAGCTGGCTGTTCAAGTCGTCCTCCAGCTGGCTGCTCAAGTCGTCCTCCAGCTGGCTGTTTAAGTCGTCCTCCAGCTGACTGAGTCGTCCTTCAATTAACTGTTCAAGTCGTTCTCCAGCTGGCTGCTCAAGTCGTCCTCCAGCTGGGTAGTTCAAGTCGTCCTCCAGCTGGGTAGTTCAAGTCGTTCTCCAACTGGCAGCTCAAGTCGCCCTCCAGCTGGGTAGTTCAAGTCATCCTCCAGCTGGCTAGTCCAAGTCGTCCTCCTGCTGGTTGTTCAAGTCGTCCTCCTGCTGGCTGTTCAAGTCGTCCTCCAGCTGGGTAGTTCAAGTCATCCCCCAGCTGGCTAGTTCAAGTCGTCCTCCAGCTGACTGTTTAAGTCGTCCTTCAGTTGACTGTTCAAGTCGTCCTCCAGATGGCTGTTCAAGTCGTCCTCCAGCTGGTTGTTCAAGTCGTTCTCCAGCTGGCTGCTCAACTCATCCCCTAGCTGTCTAGTTCAAGTCGTCCCCCAGCTGGTTAGTTCAAGTCGTCCTCCAGTTGGCTGTTGCAGTCGTCCTCCAGCTGGCTAGTTCAAGTCGCCCTCCAGTTGGCTAGTTCAAGTCGTCATTCAGCTGGCTGTTCAAGTCGCCCTTCAGTTGACTTTTCAAGTCGTCCTACAGCTGGCTTCTTAAGTCGTCCTGCCACTATCTACTCAGTCGTCTTCCAGATCAAACCATCCCCGCTATCAACAACATCGTTATCATCCCTGCTATCAACTACGTCGCTTTCATCTCCGACATCAACAACGTTGCTACCTTCCCCGCTGCCCCTTTCGCCACACCGATAACGCCGCTCAACGACAGCGTAGTGCTTGCTACGGTCTCTCCAGCCGTAATGACCGACAGAAAACTGACCAACAACACGTCCATAAGGCCCTATTGTCCACACCGGCTGAGGGACGGTCCCCCAGGAGGGGAAGGGGGTGAGGGGAGTCAGAACAAATGGTCCAAGAGAGATAATTCGATGGAGAATTCCTATAAATGAGACGGTTAATCCACATTAGGGAGGCGTGGGATCACGGAGGCTGAACGGGACAGTCGCGGCCATTAAAACCCAGTGATTGTCGGAGCTGCGAGGTTGAAATGAGATGGTGTGGGAGGGGAGGGGAGGGGGAGGGGATGGGGACTGAAGGTGTTGGGTTTTTTTTTTTGGGGGGGAAAGGTGTTAAGAGGGAGGTTAGGAGTTGAGGGAAGAGAGGGTTTGGGGGTGGAGGGGGGGAAATGGGGATGGGTGGGCATTTATGGGGGAGGGCTGGTGGTTGGGGAAGGGAGAAAAAGAGAAAAGAGGGATAGGGAAGGGAGAAATAGAGGGAAAGGGATAGGGGAAGGGGTTCGAGAGGGAGGCTAGGGGAGGGGAGTGGGGGAGGGAAAAGTGGGCGAAGCGTGGATAAGGATTTCCGTGGTCCCCAGATGACCTTCAAGAACACCCTGGAATTTGGTATCTTCTGGATGAGGCAAAAGAGAGCTTTTACACCCATATTCTCTCTCTCTCTCTCTCTCTCTCTCTCTCTCCTCTCTCTCTCTCTCTCCTCTCCTCTCTCTCTCTTCTCTCTCTCTCTCAGTAATCTTATATAATGATTTTTAAATGTGAAATGATGCCAATTAAACTGTATTTTATATAATTAGTGAATCAAGAGACCACCAGTCATCACGGTGTACACTGGTGGGGTCTTATAAGACTTCTCACCTGTCTTAAGACTACTTCTCGCCTGTCTTAAGACCACTTCTCGCCTGTCTTAAGACCACTTCCTCGCATGTCTTAAGACCACTTCTCACTTGCCTTAAGACTCCTCAACCAGCTACTCTTTGTGTTCTATTGGCTGGAAAGTTAAAGATCCATCTACTCACCTTTCCAGTTATTCTTTTATCACCCATTTTGTTGCTACTACACACCATGATCGCACTTGTCAAAGGCTTTCGCAAAGTCTACGTTTCTACATGTGCATTATTCTGTTTGTCCTCCAGTGCATGCAAGAGCATGTAACAGTGGTTCACCGGGAGGCCTGGTCGTGGACCGGGCCGCGGGGGCGTTGATCCCCGAAGTACCCTCCAGGTAGACTCCAGGTAGACTCCAGGTAGACTCCAGGCAGGAGCCACCTGCTCTAAACATATGCTGCTGTGGGTTGTGCAATTGTTTGGCTTCCAGGTGGTTTGTGATCTTGCGTCTTAGAACCTTTTCAATGATTTTATGATGCGGAAGGTTAGTGCTATTGGTCTATAATTCTTTGCTATTGCTTTACTGCCACCTTTGTGGAACAGGGCTATATCCATTGTTTTTAGGAGTGTGGGATGACCTCCGTGTCCTAGACGACTCCATAGAATATTTAAGGCGCACAACGAAGGATGTCTTGCTGCTGCTGATGCAGGTCGCGTCTATGTTTTTGGGGTCTCAGGCAGAGCGAATGCAGGGGCCCATGTTGTAACTGTTTTTTTTTTCAAAGTTCAGTAGGCTTGGGTTAAAAAAAGAAAATCTGGAGATATTGACAAAATTTTGAGTCTTTGTCATAAAAAAATCGTTTTAGATTGTCAGTACATGCAAAACACACACACACACACACACACACACACACACACACACACACACACACACACACACACACACACACACACACACACACTCATATATTTTATATATATATATATATATATATATATATATATATATATATATATATTATATATATATATATATATATATATATATATTTATATGGCCTGCCTATGGTATCCTTTACTGCATGTTTTAAGTTCTGTCAAGCACCTTAACTACTGGGAACGGGTTGGAAGCACTTTACTTGACTTGTACTCCCTGGAACGCAGGAGGGAGATATACCCCATAATCTACACTTGGAAAATCTTGGAAGGAATGGTCCCAAATCTGCACACAGAAATCACTCCCTACGAAAGTAAAAGACTGGGCAGGCGATGCAAAATGCCCCCAATTAAAAGTACACTAAGGGAAAACACCATAAGTGTCCGGGCCCAAGAACTGCCTCCCATCAAGCATTAGGGGAATTGCCAATAAACCCCTGGCTACCTGGAGGCTACCTGGAGGTTACCTGGAGGTTATTCCGGGGATCAACGCCCCCGCGGCCCGGTCCATGACCAGGCCTTCCGATGGATCAGGGCCTGATCAACTAGGCTGTTACTGCTGGACGCACGCAGTCCAACGTACGAGTCACAGCCCGGCTGATACGGCACTGACTTTAGTTATCTGTCCAGCTTTCTCTTGAAGGCAACCAGGGGCTTATTGGCAATTCCCCTAATGCTTGATGGGAGGCTGTTGAACAGTTTTGGGCCCCGGACAACTTATGGTGTTTTCCCTTAGTGTACCAATGGCGCCCCTACTTTTTATTGGGGGCATTTTGCATTTCCTGCCCAGTCTTTTACTTTCGTAGGGAGTGATTTCTGTGTGAAAATTTGGGACCATTCCTTCCAAGATTTTCCAAGTGTAGATTGATATATTCTCTCCCTCCTGCTTCCAACGAGTACAAGTCAAGTGCTTCCAAGCGTTCCCAGTAGTTAAGGTGCTTGACAGAACTTATAGTGCAGTAAAGGATCTCTGTACACTCTCTAGATCTGCGATTTCACCTGCTTTGAATGGAGATGTTAATGTAACAGCAGTATTCCAGCCTAGATAGAACAAGGATTTGAAAAGGATCATCATTGGTTGGCATCTATCGTTTTGAACTTCTCATTATCCACCCTATCATTTTCTTTGCACGTGCGATCGTGGCACTGTCGTGATCCTTGAAAGTGAGATCCTCAGACATTACTACTCCCAGGCCCCCTTACATTATTTTTCCGCTTCTATTGTTGGCCCGGAGTCAGTAGTATACTCTGTTCTAGTTATTATCTCCCTCCAGTTTTCATAACGGAGTAGTTGGAATTTGTCCTCATTGAACATCATATTGTTTACCGTTGCCCACTGGAAAACTTTGCTTATATCTTTTTGGAGATTAAAACCGCGCCCCTCAGCAGATGAACAGCCTCATGCAGATCCTAGTATCATCCGCAATGGAGGGATACGGTGCAGTGGTGTATATCTCTGTCTATGTCTGATATGAGGATAAGGAAAAAAGATGGAAGGCGAGTACTGTGCCTTGTGGAACAGAGCTCTTCACTATGGCAGCCCTCCGATTTAACTCTGTTGAACCACTACTCTTTGTGTTCGATTTGTTAGGAAGTTGAAGATCCATCTCCCACTTTCCCAGTTATTCCCTTTTGAAGTATTTTATGGGCTATTACGCCATGATCGCATTTGTCAAATGCTTTGCAAAGTCTGTGTATATTACATCTGCATTCTGATTTTCTTCCAGTGCATCCAAGGCCATGTCATAGTGATCCAGTAGTTGTGAGAGGCAGGAGCGCCCTGCCCTGAACCCATGTTGCCTGGATTGTGCAGATTTTGGGAATCCAGGTGATTTGCAACCCTGCTTCTTAGCACTCTTTCAAAGATTTTTATGATGTGGGACGTCAGAACTATTGGTCTATAGTTCTTAGCTAATGCTTTGCTGCCACCTTTATGGAGTGGGGCTATATCCGTTGTTTTAAGTGACTGTGGAATTTCACCCATGTCCAAGCTCTTCCTCCTTAGTTTACTTAGGGCACGCGAGAGGGGTTTCTTGCAGTTCTTAATGAAAACAGAGTTCCACGAGTCTGGGCCCGGGGCTGAGTGCATAGGCATGTTGTCAATGGCTATGCACTCGAAATCTATCGGAGTTAGGGTAATATCGGAAATCTGGCATACATTTATGGAGTTTTGGCTGCCTTCAAGAGAGAGCTGGACAGATACCTTAAGTCAGTGCCGGATCAGCCGGGCTGTGGCTCGTACGTTGGACTGCATGCGGCCAGAAGTAACAGCCTAGTTGATCAGGCCCTGATCCATCGGGAGGCCTGGTCATGGACCGGGCCGCGGGGGCGTTGATCCCCGGAATAACCTCCAGGTAACCTCCAGGTATTGTGACCCACCTCATGGTGACCCACTCATGGTGGGCCACCATGAGGCAGGCCGAAGCAGCATGGGTTCGAGTCCTTGGCTAATGCAGTGTTGTTATTGATCAATACCACTCGCTCGTAGTCACAATAATATATATTTATATATATATACAAAGGCCAAGTGTCTATCAACAAGTGACTTTGTGGCTAAGTAGTCTTGACTCTTAATTCTTTCTTATACACTGTAGTATCAAATTACTGGACGGGACATTCCATTTAGCCGGTAACCATTATAACACCACAACAACCCCCCCTCCCTCTAACGGGTCCCCCCTCCAACCACTCACCCCCTCAACCCTCCTTTCACCACAACACCTCCAACACCACCACCACTCACCCCAACCACTTACACCAGCCACTCGCCCCAGCCACTCACCCAGCCACTCACCCCAGCCACTCACCCCAGTCACTCACCCCAGCCACTCACCCCAGCCACTCACCCCAGCCCCTCGCCCCAGCCACTCACCCCAGCCATCACCCCAGCCACTCACCCCAGCCACTCACCCCAGCCACTCGCCCCAGCCACTCAACCCAGCCACTCAACCCAGTCACTCACCCCAGCCACTCGCCCCAGCCACTCGCCCCAGCCACTCGCCCCAGCCACTCACCCCAAACCAGTGCCTTGAAAGGATCAACTTCCTGGTAGCCGAAGCATGTTCTAGGCATATTCCCCTAAGAAAGAAGAAGAGCAGGAGTAAAAATGGAGAGAAAAAGACGCTCCCTCTACAGAAGACGACGAAGAGTCACTGAGCTCCTCAGGAGTGCTAGAATATCTGATACATGAAGGGAGGCGCTGACCAGGGAAGTGGAAACTATCGAACTTAAGCTAAATGACTCTTACAGGAACCAGGAGAGGCAGGAGGAGCTTAAAGCTATTAGTGAAATTGAAAGAAATTCAAAAAATTTCTTTTCATATGCCAAAAACAAAGCAAATACCCCATCTAGTATCGGGCACTTATCAGACAGGATGGGACTTACACAGACGATAACAAGGAAATGAGTGAATTTTTGAAATCCCAGTACGCTCTGTGTTTAGTGAACCACTAATCGGTCTGAGGATCGAACGACCCAAATGATTTCTTCATGAATGAGCCCCAAAACTCCATAAATGTATGCCAGATTTCCGACATTACCCTAACTCTCATAGATTTTTGAAAAAGCCATTGACAACATGCCTATGCACTCACCCCGGGCCCAGACTCGTGGAACTCTGTTTTCATTAAGAACTGCAAGAAACCCCCCTTGCGTGCCCTAAGTACACTATGGAGGAGGAGCTTGGACATGGGTGAAATTCCACAGTCACTTAAAACAACGGATATAGCCCCACTCCATAAAGGTGGCAGCAAAACATTAGCTAAGAACTATAGACCAATAGCTTTTGACATCCCACATCATAAAAAACTTTGAAAGAGTGCTAAGAAGCAGGATTGCAAATTTACCTGGATTCCCAAAATCTGCCAATCCAGGGCAACATGGGTTCAGGGCAGGTCGCTCCTGCCTCTCACAACTACTGTGGGCAACGGTAAACAATATGATGTTCAATGAGGACAAATTCCAACTACTCCGTTATGGAAAACTGGAGGAGATAATAAATAGAACAAATATACTACTGACTCGGCCATACAATAGAGCGGAAAAATAATGTAAGGGACCTGGGGGGTAGTAATGTCTGAGGATCTCACTTTCAAGGATCACAACAGTGCCACGATCGCACGTGCAAAGAAAATGATAGGATGGATAATGAGAACTTCCAAAACGAGAGATGCCCAAACCCATGATGATCCTTTTCAAATTTACTTTTTCTCTCAGGCTGGAATACTGCTGTACATTAACATCCTCCATTCAAAGCAGGGGGAAATCGCAGATCTAGAGAGTGTACAGAGATCCTTTACTGCACGTATAAGTTCTGTCAAAACACCTTTAAAAACTGGGAAACTCTTGGAAGCACTTGACTTTGGGACTCGTTGGAACGCAGGAGGGAGGATTTTTTCATAATCTAAAACTTGGAAAATCTTGGAAGGAATGTTCCGGGTTACCTGGAGGTTATTCAGGGGATCAACGCCCCCCGGGCCCCGGGCCACGACCAGCCTCCGAGGGCAGGGGCCTGATAACTAGGTTTTACTGCGGGCCCGCAGCTTTTCCGACGTACGACCCCACACCCCGGCTGATCGGCCTGATTTAGGTATTGTCAGCTCCCCTTTTTGAAGGCAGCCAGGGGGTTTTTTGGAAATTCCCCCTAATGTTTGATGGGGGCTTTTGAACAGTTTTGGGGCCCCCGGACACTTATGGGTTTTTCTTAGTGTACCAAGGGGCCCCCCTCTTTTTATTGGCGGCATTTTGAAATCGCCTGCCAGTCTTTTACTTTCGTAGGGGTGATTTCTGTGTGCGATTTGGGACCATTCCTTCCAAGATTTTCCAAGTGTAGTTATGATTATCTCTCCCCCTGCTTTCCCAAACAGTACAAGTCAAGTGTTTAAAGCGCCCCAGTAGTTAAGGTGCTTGACGACTTTGGCAGAAAAGGGATCTCTGTCCCTTTCCCTAGATCTGCGATTTCACCTGTTTTGTTGGAGTTTTAAATGTACAGCGTTTTCCCCTAGAGAAAACAAGTGTTTTAAAAAAGGATCATCAGGGCCCTTGGCATCTCTTCGTTTTGAAAAGTTTCATTATCCATCCTTTCATTTTCTTTGCACTTTTGCGATCGGGGCACTTTTGGGATCCTTGAAAGTGAGATCCCAGACATTATACCCGGGGCCCTTACATTATTTTTCCGCTCTATTGTATGGCCGGAGTCTTTTTAAAACTCTGTTCTAGTTATTTTCCTCCGTTTTCCAAAAAGGGATTTGTTAATTTGCCCTCTTTGAACATTATTGTTTACCGTTGCCACTGGAAAACTTTGTTTATATCTTCTTGGGGGTTAACCGCGTCCCCGCAAAGACAGCCTCTGCAGATCCTAGTTCATCCGCAAAGGTGATGGTGCTGTGGTGTATTCTTGTGATTTCTGCACACAAAATCATCCCCACGAAAGTAAAAGACTGGGCAGGCGTGCAAAATCCCCCAATAAAATAGGGGCGCCATTGGTACCTAAGAGAAAACACCTAAGGCGGGGCCCAAAATGTTCAACAGCCCCCCATCAAGCATTAGGGGAATTGCCAATAAACCCCCGGCTGCTTCAAGAAAGAGTGGACAGATACCTAAAGTCATGCCGGATCAGCCGGGGGGTGGTCGTACGTCGGCTCGTGCGGGCCGCAGTAACAGCCTGTTGACAGGCCCTGTTCCTGGGGGCCTGGTCAGGACCGGGCCGCGGGGGCGTTTATCCCCCGGGAAACCCCCCAGGTAACCCCCAGGGAAAGCCACTCTCCCCCGCACTTCCAAGCCACTCACCCCAGCACTCACCCCGCACTCCCCCAGCCCCTCACCCCCGCCACTCACCCCCGCCCGCCCCAGCCCTCGCCCCACCACTCGCCCCCGCCACTACCCCCGCCACTCATCCCCCCCTACCGCAGCCACTCACCCCGCATCACCCGCACTCACCCCGCCACTCAACCCCAGTCATTACCCAGCCATCACCCCCGCCCCTCGCCCCGCCACTCACCCCCCCACCCCCCAGCCATCACCACAACCACTCGCCCCGCCCCCCACCCCAGCCACTCCCCCAGCCCCTCGCCCAGCCCCCACCCCCGCACTCACCCCAGCATTTCCCCCGCCCTCACCCCAGTCATTCACCCCAGCCACCCCCCCAAACCCCCTCACCCAGACTCACCCCCCGCCATCACCCCAGCCATCACCCCACACTACCCCAGCCCCTCACCCCCAGCCCCTCGCCCCCCACTCCCCACCCCGCCACTCGCCCCAGCCACTCACCCCAGCCAGTCGCCCCCGCCACTGCCCCAGCCACTCCCCCAGCCATCACCCCAGCCCCCCCCGCCCCCGCCACTCACCACAACCACTCGCCCAGCCACTCGCCCCAGCCACTCGCCCCAGCCACTCGCCCCAGCCACTCGCCCCAGCCACTCGCCCCAGCCACTCGCCCCAGCCACTCACCCCAGCCACTCACCCAGTCACTCGCCCCAGCCACTCAACCCAGCCACTCAACCCAGCCACTCGCCCCAGTCACTCACCCCAGCCACTCACCCCAGCCACTCGTCCCAGCCACTCGCCCCAGCCACTCGCCCCAGCCACTCACCCCAGCCACTCACACCCAGCCACTCGCCCCAGCCACTCGCCCCAGCCACTCACCCCAGCCACTCGCCCCAGCCACTCGCCCCAGCCACTCACCCCAGCCACTCGCCCCAGCCACTCGCCCCAGCCACTCGCCCCAGCCACTCACCCCAGCCACTCGCCCCAGCCACTCGCCCCAGCCACTCACAACAGCCACTCGCCCCAGCCACTCACCCCAGCCACTCGCCCCAGCCACTCGCCCCGGCCACTCACCCCAGCCACTCGCCCCAGCCACTCACCCCAGCTGTTCATCTGTCAGCACAGCATCACCCCACACAGGAGTGCTGCTCCCCTATGTTGTGTGATCGATACCAGTGAGACGGCAGAAGGTGGCCCTGGCGGAGGTCAGCTGGGCTGGTGGTGGTGATGTTAGTAGGTAGTGATGGTGGTGGTGGTGGTGGGGGTTGCAGTGGTGGTGGTGGTGGTGGTGGTGGTGGTGGTGGTGGTGGTGGTGGTGGTGGTGGTTAGAGGGGTAGGGGCAGGTTGTGTAAAATCCTGCCTGACGAAATACAGATGCACGTTACAGTACACCTGTCCCTTCGTTGCTCACACCTGTCCCTCCGTTGCTCACACCTGTCCCTCCGTTGCTCACACCTGTTCCATCGTTGTTCACACCTGTTCCATCGTTGCACACACTTCCGAGATCACCAGTGGTACAGGTAACATTATATCAAAGCTGGAGTCTTGTTATGTAAATATTGTGATATATTATTACTGTGACATGTAGTGTGGACTGTGTTTAATGAACGAGTCTGTGGTGGTGTTGGTGCTAGTGGTGGAGTTGCTGGTGGTGGTGCTGGTGCTAGCGGTGGTGGTGGTGCTAGTGATGGTGGTGCTAGCGGTGGTGGTGGTGCTGGTGCTAGCGGTGGTGGTAGTGCTAGTAATGGTAGTGGTGCTAGCGGTGGTGGTGGTGCTAGTGATGGTGGTGCTAGCGGTGGTGGTGGTGCTGGTGCTAGCGGTGGTGGTAGTGCTAGTAATGGTAGTGGTGCTAGCGGTGGTGGTGGTAATGGATGGATACCTCGTAACCCACATATTGTAGCACATGTAACAGACACTATACACTGTTACTTAACCAACATTCAAAATATACTGTCACCTTAGTGACACGCACCACATATTGGAATTTAGATAACAGAAGCTATAAACTGTTACGTAACAAGCTCCGTATGGCACAAAAGAGCATTCTGGTGATAATGCTGCCTGTCTACACTCACTGTGTAGAGACGTGCGAACTGTCTCTCTCTGTAGACCTGAGACGCACCAGTTGTAAGGGATGACCTTGGTTACCCCTGAGAGAACTAATTACTCTCCACTTAGCGAATACCAAATTAATTCCTAACATTATATTGCTATTGATGTTATCTGAGAAATGTTTATACAATCAATGTTTATAAAATCAGTTGATAGATTTTTATCACCTGGTCAAGGACCGGGCCGCGGGGAGCGGTGACCCCCAGGAGCACCCTCCAAGTCTCCCTTCCCGTGTTACACGGGAAGGGAGACCTTGGAGATAACAGCTGGTAAATCTGGGAGGGAGGAAATCACATCACTGAGGTTGAATAGTGGCAACGGCAATTTAAAAGATATCGACCGTCTAAAAAGTATACACTTCAGAGTCCCAACTTCCTCACTGATGCTCTTCACTGTACAACCAACCCCCCCAATATCAGCCGGAGCCCAGTTTATGTCTCCTGCCACAGCCGTTTCACTGATTTTCTTCTTGTCATTTCTCGGAGCTTCAAAGCCTTTTACTTATCAGGGTTCAAATCCTCCTTTGGGGCGTGACTTAATTTTACAAATCGTTAAACTAAGATTTTCAAGAGTAGAGAGAGGTCGTCTAACTCGTAGACGTAGACCTCCCTGCGAACTTTACATACATTCACAATATTTTTTCACGCACAGGTTGGTGGAGAGTAATATGGTGAGGTAAGGAGGTTCATTGTGTAGGAAAGATGAAAGGATGGAGTGGAAATGTGAAAGTTTAACTTGGGACAATGACAGTGGAGACTGTAAGCAGGTCAGGAAGACAGGCGTGATCTACCATCATACCCATCCACTCTCTCATCTCTCTCAGCCCTCTCTCGTCGTTCTCCAAACTCCCCTCCTCTCTTCGTCTCTTACTCTCTCTCTCTCTTCTCTCCTCTCTCTCGTCTCTCTGCTCTCACTCTATCTATATCTATCTATCTATCTACTAACTATCCTATCTATCTCTTTCTCGACAAGTGTCGGGATAAGAAGCAGAGGCAAACATTGACACATACTTTTAAGTACAATACAACATGAGTCTCACGAAAATCGTATGCACTCGAGTTACGACCAGCATAACTAGCTCGTTCCACTTCAGGCCCTGACCACCGAGAGCCTGGTCGTGGACCGGGCGCTGCGGGGCGCTGATCCTCGAAACCCAGCCTAGGTAAACAACTTAACAGAAGCGGTTACGCCGCATTAACACCAAGGGACAGTGGTTGACCACCCAGGGCAAGCAAGTACAGTGGTGTTGAACCCCCTAGAGGGGCAAGCAAGGTACATGTGGTTGACCACAGGGCAAGCAAGGTACCAAGTGGTTCTGAACCCCCCAGGGTCTAAGCAAGGTATAGAGCGGATATAGAGCACCAGTCCTGCGACTGTTTTAGATCTGGCTAACCATGTGGTTCCATGAATCCCCCACTTCATCTGGAGTGAGCTTAGGATTGAAGCTTGACACTCTTTATCGTCCAGTGTGGATTTCAAAATCTAGAAAAGTTTTCAGAGACGTTTCGTGCGTTTTCAGACTAGTTTTCAATCTATGCTTGGTTAAATAACAGACAACATGTCTGTGTTATATTGTTCAGAAATCACACTTAGATATTAAAATCTTGTAAGAGAAAACACATTAGATTTTTTAAATTGGACATCATTTAAATGGAACAACGAAACCATGGATGGGCAACGCTAGTTTTGTCTTAATCCTAGAAAACAAGAACACCGCACTGAGTTAGCACCGTTAAACTCCATCATCACCTCTACCACCATTTTCACTACCTAACATCACAAACGATCACCGACCAACTTACCTTCCCTCCACCACAACCACCACCACCACCACATACCAACCAACACCTACACAACACCCACCACCACCACCCACACCACCACTCTTACCACTCACCCACACACACAACCACCGACCCACAACACACAACACACTCACCACCCACACACCACCACCGACCACCTCGCACACCACACCAACCACCACCACCTCACTACAACTCACGCACCACCACGCCACACTCTTACCACCACCACCCACACACCACCACCACCACCCACCACACTACCACGCCACCACCACCACTACCACCGACCGAACCCACAACTATACACCACCACCCACACCTTACCACCACCACCCACACAAGCCACCGACCACCAACCAGCACACACCACCACCACCACCCACAACACTACACCACCACCTCACACACCCCACCACCACCCACACAAGACCACCACCACCACCGCACACAGACCACCACCACCAACCACACACACCACCTCTACGAAACCGCCACACACACCACCACGCTACCACCCACACACTAACCCCCACTCACTTCCCACCAACACTACCACCACCCCCACACATCCAACACCACCACCCCACACACCAGACCACCACCCACACACTACCACCTCCACCCACAACATCTCACCGACCGACCAACGTACCACATACCACCTCTACCAGCCCACACACCACCCCCCACCACCCACACACCACCTCTATACCGAGCCACACACAACTCACCACCGACCACTAAACCCAACACCACCAGCCACCACAACCCACCACACACTCCACTACACAACCACCGCCACACCACACACACCACCACCACCACCACCCACAAACACCACCATCCCACCTGTTTTGGATGGGGACACACCACCCACACACCACCGATCTTAACTAGCCAGGCACACACACCACCAACACGACCACCACCCACACACCACCAGCCCGGGCCAGCCACAACCACCACCCCCCGCATCACACCACCACTCACCACCACACCACACACAACCACCACCACCACACCACCAACACACACCTACCGACCACCTCCACCCACACACCACCGTCTAACGCAAGCCCCGACACAATGGACCACCACCACCTCACCACCCACACACCACCACCGACCACACGAAACCACCACCACCCACCACACCACCACCAGTAACCACACCTGACACTACACCAAGTCCCTCTAACCCACCGACCCACGACACCACCATCAGGTCACCACCACCCACACACCACCACACCAAAAACCACCCACCACGCCACTAAACACCACCACCACCACCAACCCACACACCACCACCACCCCACCCAACACAACCACCACAGCACCCCACCCACTCTACCAGCCACCTACCCACAGCAGGAAAAACCACCATCTGACCCCAGCCACACACACCACCACCATCGCGAACCACCACCCACAGAACACCACCACCAACTACAAACCACCACCACCCACCACCTACCACCACCACCAACCAACACAACGCCGACCACCACCAACCACCCACACAGCATGCCGACCATCATCCACCACTCAACCCACACACCACCACCACCACCTTACCCACAGAAAACCACACTCTACCAGCGCACACACATCCACACCACCATCCACCACCCACACACCACCATCACCACACCACACACAGGCCACCACCGACAACCCGACCACCCACACCGAACCACCTCTACCTAGTCCACACAACACACCGACCACCACCACCACTCCACACACCACCACACACCTACCACCCACACACCACACCACCAACTGCCCAGCACAACACCACCTCTACCAGCCCAGCGACACACCACCACCACCACCACCCACACCTGTGCAAACCCCCTGAATGGAGGTTACAATCGATTATGAGTAATATAAGAATATTTACCATTTCATTTAAAAATTTTATATGCTTATATTTGCGAATAAATAGCTAAATCGTAAATGATGTAGCTGACTTTATATTATAATTGAGACTGTAATATTGATATTTAAGACTTTATGTTGTAGGATTTAATATAAAATGTAGCTACAGTTAGAGCATGTGATTGTCCGAACCAACTATGAATTATCAAGTTTTGGGCGCTTTCGCCGTTATAAACTGCCGGCTTCTGAGCTGCTGTTGTGCGCACGGTGCTATCACGGATCTAGGGGGGGTGTCCTCACCTCTCGAAAAGAATACCGTCTGCTGGATGATTGTGCGGTTTCTCTGCTTGCTGGTACTGACAGATTGTCTTCTCATTATTCTTGTTAGTTCTGTAGAACTTTGTTCACAAACATTGTAAAGACTTAGTGATTTCCGACGTTGTTACTGGAGGTTAGTGTTTCCGCTTAGACACTCTAATATCTCAGGTCCTTAGCGTATAGCTTCTGACCTAATTTTGTATGTGGGGAGTACGTGGTTGCTGTTGTAATTGTCACAGGTCACAAGTTTTACCTATGCTGAACAAAGAATTCAGTATTATGGAGTTTTTGTAACTTTAGTGGACAGGATCTGCAGATGGTCCCTAACTTAGTGTCGTTATATTATTCCACAGTTTCCTGATTTCTGTGTCGCAGTCGCTTGGCTATATACAATTTGCTAATTGGGTCCTTAGCATTTCTTTGTTGTTCAAAGCAGACTGGTTCGTGATTTGCTGGCCAAGTCAGGGTCAAGAAGTTAGTTTATTTGAGGACTTTGGTCATCACTTTTTAAGATCTAATTCGAGTCTTTGTGACACACATGCTAACCTACTTAAGAGCAGCATATACGCATACAACACACTATGTACCGTATTAGTAATATCTTCATTTAAATGGTTAATGTACCTACGGTACTTAAGAATTATAAAAATGTGATCATGTGCTTTCAGCACAATAATATAGTACTCGATAGATTGATTTTATTTGATTCGGCTGTAAATTAATTTAATTTGGATAATATACCTCTAGACAAGCTTACTACTTAATAAATTTATTAAATTTTAAATTTCTCTATTATAGCCTACCATTTGTAATCCTAAAGCACTAACTTGAACAATACTTAAGTTTAATGATAATTGGACAAAGATCTGACTACTTGTAAGAAAACCCAGTAACAGGCTGGAATGCTAAAGGGCAAGTCCTTTCCTATAGTATTCACTGGAGATCTCTAAGCTTTTAGAATCGCGTTTTTTGTAACAAATGTAGGCCTTCCGGAGGCTCTTGATCCAAGGTGTTGGAGAAATTGTCCAGTTTGACATTAACTATAACTCTATGGTCCAAACACTTTGAGTACTTTCCTAATCTGTTATAGACTTTGAGCTTTAGTCTTCTTGTACAACACGACCGAGTAGTAGATGTATGATACTCTGACGAGTCTCTTGATCCAAGAGACATGGACAATACTGTTTGATCTCCTAGCTCATAAACAACCAACACTAAATTTATGGTTCCTATTATGATTAGTAGTTTTCACCACAATCACTCGAGCTCGAAGTAACATTATATTCTGTGATGATATGCTACAAGTGACAAACAGTTAAAAGAGAATACTCTGACCTTATGTCTAAGTTAAGTACATTAAAACCTTCAGACGTTTTGTTAGCAAGTACCAAGTACATCTCGTGTGTGTGACGTATAACAGGAAATAAACAACCGCTTGAACTGCAGAGCGATTAATTAAAGCTATTTGATTCCTGCTCATAACAGAGATGTCTGATTAAGATTCACAGATTCAGAAAGTCTAGTGGTACACAAATTGGAGGAAGTATGGACTCTATTTGATGAAGTTGTAAGAAGAGCAACTAGAGCAGGAAGATGAGCCTTCGAGTCTGAGCCTAGGTGTAGCTCAGATTCTCGCTCTACACCTGTCCCGCCTCACTGACACTATAGTACAGAGTATGACTGTTAGTAAAGACACAGCCTAATACTAAGTTACATTGTATAACTACACCTGTATTTACTATCCTAGACCAGATCTAGACACATCTAGAGGTAGCGTCTGACCAAGTGTCCGACCTAAGGACCGGACCAGACCATTTTAATTTCCTACTCCTCCATTACCGGGAAATGGTCCTATCTCTCAGGAACAGTTTGAGAGTTTGAACGCGCTCATTATGGTTGCAAGACTGCACAAATTGGGGTGCACAGCGAGGAGATTGTAACGAAGAGAGATTTCCAAAGAGAAAAATGTTCCGTACTGTTGATGTACATTCAGACTGTATAAGAATTGCAACAGATCTCATTTAATAGGCAGAAAGCTGCATCTATGTTCCTAAGTGTTTTTGAAAGTGAGAGAGACTTAGACACAAATTTTGATGTGTTTTGAGAACCAGGCACGGCTATGACTCGGCCACTGTAAGCACTGGGTCAACCTGCTTCATACTGACGAGTTTACAGAACGGAAGAGCTCAAACTTTGCATACGGCTTAGCGCTTTAGCCATTGCTAAGTAACATCTTAGTTATGAGCGCTGTCAAACAAACTATTCGTATAGACATATAACTGTTCACCCCCTTGTAAGGTATCAAAGAGCATTTCGTACGTTTACAACGAACGACAAGATCAAACTTGGTGTAGAGGTTTGCTCGTGCGGAAAAAAGTTGCAACTTTTGATAGATAATGGTCTAGAGCTAGCTAATGTACCAACTAGACTACGACATGCCTTTGTTCAGTTTGTACTTAAACATGAGAGAGTTTAACAACTGTATTGTCTGCTGACATACAAGAATGATCTGATCGATTCATACTACGTCAGGATAATCATATGGACACTGCAGCATATAGCAACAATTAACGAAATTTCTCACAAACTTGTAACGTACTAAAACACTCAGAACAAGTTACTAAAAATTGTCCCTAGAAGTTGGTCACCAACCTAACTCAGCTGCTCGTGTGTCGGCCTGATGTACTCTGCTACTGTAATTGACTTCTTGTACCTTAAACCAGGAAGAACTCAAAATAAACAAATCCTGAGTTCTGTTCTCTGTGCTAGACAGAAATCTGGTATCGAGAAGAAGAAAGTATAAATGTACACTATTGTAACAGAAAAGGACATACTCAGAGAGTATTGCTATAAGTTTGAAAGAGTAATACGAGAAACAGGTCGTGCGGCTGCGCGCCCACTCAGTCGTAATCCTCTTCCGAGCAACAAAGTGAGGAGCAAGAACCAAAAATCCCTAGCAATGGGCCTCTGATGCCTTCTGTTTTAGATAATGTTACTCAGTATAGAATGACTAGCGTCAGAAAGGGTATCTGACGAAAAGATTTCTTCAAGCAATGAGTCCCTTACTGTTTCAAGAGGTAAATAGTAGACTTGCGAATCACATCTAACTGAGAAATTTCTTCAGAGACACTGGCAGTTATCTCAACGTATTAAGAGAATGATGTACTGCCCATACAGGACGATACAATTGCAAGATAGACTGTTATTGTTAAGAAGCTCTATGGAGGGGCTGTTATAAATAGGTGCCTCTGCACAAAGTTCTATAATAGAAACAAGCTATATATCACTGGTTATTATTTCAGTTATGGGTATATCCAGTGGTGTATTTCCCATCAGGTCAGTGGACTTGTTGAAACGAAACGATATCCTATCATGCTGGTATATGTAAAGAACACACCTTGGATTGATAATAACACTGATGAATGAATTATGCGCATTGAAGTGTAAGAGAAACCTATTTTATTTCAATTCCTCTCATCACAATTACTAGAGCTCATGTTGGCAAAAGATACAACAACCACAGCCATTGTCACCCCTGTTTTGAGGTGTTAGAGGATTACAAAGATTTGTGCTTGAATATGTTTGAGTCACTTAGGTGACGCTCTGCGCCCCATGGATCATTAAACACTGACTACCCACGGTCATCAACTAGACAGTGTACATCAACTGACGTGGTAAATTTCTCACACATTGATGATATTATAATACATCAAGGACTCGATTATGTTGATCAGTCACAGTAAAGACTGATTACAGAAATAGCAGTTACTGTTAGAGTGAAGCAAAGGGTCTCGATAATTGTTACAATTATAGTAACGGTGTACTGATGAGAAAAATACATGTAAGAGTTGTCAGCTTGTGATTAGTGTTTCTAGACACACAGTTCAAGAAACTCTAGTTGGTGAGTATACACAGTTAGATTTCGAGTGAACAAAGAATGATTTTGCTCACAATAGTCGCCATAGGAGGAATCAACATGGGTGTCAAAAGACACACGGAGGTAAACTGTCAAAACATTTTACTTGGCTCAAAGATGAAGCAGTAACATAGCTGATTCATGTGCGACGTTAGCCAACGTGTCTGTCAAGTGACAAGTCAAGAGCCAGCGCACTACAAGCCTCCACCTGCGCCTCTCATTCGCTATCAACCAGGGCATGAGTGAATCCCTTCCAACTCTTATTGTTGATTGTGTTGGTCCTTTGTTGCCTAGAACCAAACTAGGAAACCAATACTTCTATTTATCTATTAAGGACGCTGGGAGGGCAACCCTAAAACACACTCGAAGCTATTTCCTATGAGAAAAATAATGCTCGAGCTATTGTGAGAGCGCTGATCTGAAAATTTTTCTCAGCCGAGGTTGGATGCCACAGAGAGATACAAATCAGATGCAGAGGATCTAACGCACTTCTAAATCTTTCGAGAAGCATTATCCCACCTAGTGAACATAAATTCTGATACTTTGTCAACTCAGGTATATCATCCGACAGTCATCAAAGTGTGCACTAGAGAGATTCATACAGACACGTGAAAGTCCATGAGAGTAGCTTTATTGTGAAACATTTTTCTATGAGACTTGGGATGAAGGTATACCACTTTTTCGTTCTTTCCTATGAGAGAAAGTAGAGCATGAAAGGACTCGGAATTAGTCCGTTTGAGAATTATATATTCGGACTCAAAGTGGTGTGTTCCTCTTGCAGTGTTGAAAGACGTGTGGACATACAATCAAAATCCATCATTGAGTACTTCACCTTCAGTATTAATGCAGCAACATTTTGACAGCCGGCTAAGAGCTAAGCTTCGAAAAACCTAGTTTCATAGGCCCCAATAGAATGAGCACCATTATTACAAGCGGTCGTGGCTAGTCTCTCGTTCTTATGTTGAAAGGCAGGAGATAAGGTGATGGCTTCGAAATTAGTACCTGTAGGGAGGGGTTATCCCCCCCATGCTCTTTACAAGCCAGTATGATGGTTCCCCTGGGAAGTAGAGTGAAAAAGCTTAGCGACGTAAATTATTTGGTACTAACGCCTGGGAAAAAGAAATCTAATTCATTGTACCATTAACGCAGCTTAAGCATACTACGCAAGTCCTCCTACCTACTACTTCTATTCTTCCTAGGACAGAGGAAGAAAAATTCCAGTCTACCTGACATTCTCTAGAGGTTATAGAGGTTCGGTTTAGAAAATTCAGTGACTCTAGCAATCACTAGACGATTTTCTTAGTAACCTGGAGTGATAAAGCCGAAGATATTAAAAAACATGATTATGCATTCCCTGAATAGTTCGGTGATGTCCTAAACGTAGTACTCTGGGGTGTACATGACGTTGATTACAGGGATCATCACCCATTAAAGCAATCACCACTATAGAGGAGTCCAACAAAAGCATAAAGCAATTGAGAGAAGAGGTTGATTTACTGTTGTATCTCAACAGGAACTTATTGAACGCGTAAAACAGTCCATGGCGCATCTCCCTGTATTTTTAAAGTGCCTAAACCTGAACGGTAGTTTCAGGATGTGCGCACTGATTACAGGAAAAGTGACCTCTGTCACCTTGTCCTGAAGGTTATCCTCTACCTCGCATTTGAACGACCTTATTACCGCGAAGTGTGCAGGAGCCCCGTTTGTACAGGAGCCGTTTAGACTCTTACGAGCTAATTAACAAGTCCCGCTTACTGAACGTCTCAGAAATATCTGAGCTTTTAAACTGTTCAAGATGGATTGTTTAACTACCTCGTCACCCCCTTCTCTCGGCCCTATGTAACCGCGGCTTCTATCTTCATTCCAACGATATTTGAGAGACGAGTTGACCCACACTTTAGAAGGAGTATGAAGCCTAGCCCTTTTGAACGACTAGTGGTGTACAGTGTACGAGTGGAAAACAGCACTTTGACGCTCTCAGAAGCATTGTTTGAGAGACTGGCGCACTAAGCAACGCTGAGTTCACTTGGTTAACTAGCTAAATGTAGTTTTGGCAAGCAAGATTACCTATCTAGGCTTTTGTATCGGCCCGAGGTGAGGTTTACTCCTATTAGGCTAAGGTTCGTAGCAATTTCTGAATTTCCAGGCCACAGGATAGGAAAAGGAGTACAGAGATTCCCTGTGTATGGGCAGTTTATCGCAGGTTTCATGTCCAAACTTTTTCTCAGATTGCACTCCTATTACTGAGCTACTAGTAGAAAAGAGTTCAGTTCACTGGACTAGAGATTGTTCAGAAACTCGTTCAAAAGGTTGAAGCGCTTGCTATCCTCTGCTCCTGTGTTGAAGAGTCCTAATTTCATATCTTCCCTTCTTTTTACATATAGATGCAGTGGTATGCAGTGGGCGCTGTCCTGCTACACAAGCAGTGCCACACACCACTGACATTCTCCATCGCTATATGTTACTATTCATCTAAGCTTAAACGACAACACCCTAAGAATAAATTATAGCGCCACTATATGAAAGAGGCTCTAGCTCCCTTGTGGGTGTCCTTGAACATTTTGTACGTTGTATGTTGGGCACTTCCCATTTAAAATTAACGTTTTTTCGACCGACAATCCACTCACGATTATATAAACACTATGAAGAGTAAAGAATGCTTAAGGATCATGAGGATGGCCCCAGAATCCAACTTATTCTAATTAGCCTAAAACATCATAAGGTGGGTCATTGTAATTAATTGCTGACCTCTGCACGTCCTTAATAATTATCATTTTACATAAATTTAACGTAATTTTATGCCCAATACTTTTGTTACTTGCTATGTCCTAATCAGTAAAGTAACTAAATCCTCCAGCCCATAATTAACTAATATACATACTCATGTCATGTCCTAGATTATTATATTGTAATATATTCAGCAAGTAAAGGTGGTGTGAGTAGGAGGAGACACGAGTCTTAGTGTTGAGATGAGTGTGTGAGTGCGGGGCGCGTCGAGGTACGATCATGCGTGACCCAACACGGGTTCCTGTCGCTTGTACCCACCGCCCATCCCTTCACACTGACACACCTTTAAGCTGTTTACATACTCAGATGTTTCAAACTGCCATCTGCATTCCACCTACCACTACTTAAGAGTGTGAAAGTCAGTCCTCCTCTTCTATGATCGAGACCTCAACTCCCTCGTCTTGTCAGCGCATAAACCCTGTACTCTACACTGTGTATGCATAACCACGAGTATGCAGAAATACGATAGCCTGTTACTTACATGCCCTAGTTTAGTGGGCATATCCTAGGACGTGCCAGCTGTGAAATTGTCTCAGCAAGTCTTTGGCACAAGAGACTCGATAATATTTATTTTGTAATAATTGTATTGATATGAGTAACCAGACATAATGTGAAAGAAACATTTAATGCCAACTCCTAGTGCGACCCTCGTGATCGGTTGAGGGGGTGTTGCAACCCCTGAATTGTATACCATGATATGAATATATTATGTATATTACCTTTTCATTTAATTTTATATTGCTTAATTTCGATAATAGCTTAAATCGTAATGTAATGACTTATATTATTATTTGACTGTTATATTGTTACATTTAGCTTATGTTGTTAGATGTAATACTAAAATGTGCTCAGTTACGGAGCTTGATTGTCCAAACCACTACATAAATATTCGCTTAGGTCGCTCGTTATACTGTCCGGCTTCTGAGCTGCTGTTGTTCCAGCGTAGCTAACCTATGTGATCGATGGGGGGTTGTCCTCGACCTCTCAAAAGAGTATTACAACACTTGCTGGAGACTCGCAAGCTTGTTTGTGAGGACAGATTGTCTGTACACATTAATTCTTGTTAGTATTCATGTAGAACCTTGTATCACAGAAGCATTGAAAAGACTTAGTGATTTTCCGACGTTGAACAGAGGTTGTGTGTCGTCTTAGACACTCTGAATAATCCAGGTCCAAAGCTATGAAGCTTCTGACCTAATTTTGTACTGGTTCCAGTGTATTGTCGCAGATCACAAGTTTTACCCTATTGCTGAACAAATGATATACATATTAAGGGAGTTTTTTGTAACTTTATGTGGAGGGATCTGCAGATGGTCCCTACTTGATTCAGTCGTTATAATATATTTCCCAGTCCTGTGATGACTGTGTCGCAGTCGCTTTGAATATTACATTGCTAGGGCTTAGCATTCTCTTGTTGTTCAAGGCCGACTGTTGGTGTTGCCAGTCGGGTATCGAAGAAGATTTATTTTAGTTTGAGGACTTTTGTAGTCCGGTTGTTTTAAGATCTAATTGCGAGTCTTGAGACAACAGGCTAACTACTTAAAGCACTTATACGCAATACACACATCTTGTACATATTTGTATTATCTTTTTAAATGTTAATGTACCTGACGGTACTTAAGAATTATAAATGTGATATTGCTTTCAGCACAATATTATGAACTCGAGAGATTGATTTTATTTGATTGCTGTAATTAATTTAATGTTGATAATAACCTCTAACAACTTACTACTTTATTAAATTTCTTAAGCTTTTAATTTCTCTAGTTAGTAGTCCTAGCGCAGTTGTATATATCCAAAGCACTATTGAAAAATACTTAATTTTAATGGATTATTGACAAGGATACGACTAGACTTGTTACGAAGAACCTCAGTAAACATGGCTGGAGTGGCTAGAGGGCAGTATCCCCTTTCTATGTATTCACTGGAGATTGCTCTAAGCTTTTCTAGAATCGCGTATTTTGTAACACACAACCTCCAGCACCACCAACGCTGGACAGCCAGACAACCACCACCACCACCCACCCACAGCCCACCAACCACCATCCCCACCCACACACCACCACCGACCACCACGCACAGCACAAAAAGCCACCACCACACCACCTTCACACACCACCCTCAACCAGCCACACACCACCACCACACCACCCACCACCATACACCACCACCACCACCATACCAACCACCCACAACACGCACCCACCACCACTCCACACAGCCACTACCTACGTCCCCACACAAACCCCTCTACCTCTGCCACACAACACCACCACCTAGCCACCCACGACACCACCTCTACCGACCACACAACACAACCAACCATGTGGACCACCACCACCCACTACACCACCAGAACTACAAAGCACATCTCACCACAACCAACCAACACACCGCACAACCACCTACCACGCACCACCCACAACAGGGCATCCACCACCACCACCACGCCACTACATTCCACCACCGACCACCAGGAACCGAACCCACACACCATCCCAGCCAACCACCCATCACACCACCATCTACCAGGCCAACAGCACAGCACCACCACCACTCGACCCACACGACCGACCACCCACCACCACCACCATACCACCACCCACCCACACACTCACGCACCAACCCACACACCCACCACCACCACCCACCCACACATTATATCCCACCACCCCCACCACCCACACACCACCAACCACACACCACCACCCAACACACCACCCAACAACAAACCACCCACATTACAGCCACCACCCGCGCGAGCCCACACCCACCATCTAACCAGGAACCCAGCACACAGCACAGACCACCACGCCACCCACCATACCCCAACACACCACCAAAACAACCACCACCCTGGCACACACGCACATCTCACCAGCCACGACACACACTACCACCACCCACACACCACCACTACACCAGTCACACAATCCACCACCATCTCACATCTACCAAGCCACACAACCCACACACCACACAGCAAACCACCCAACCACCTCCACCACCAACCTAACCACCACCGACCCACACGACCACCACCACACAGACCCACACACCACCACCACCACCACCCACCTCTAATCCACCGTTCTACATCCAGCCACAACACACACCACCACACACCACCACCCACAGTGACAGACCACCTCTACCATGCCACAAACACCACCACCGAACCACCCACACAACCATCCCATCACTACCCGTCACACAGCACCACCACACCACCACCACCACCCACACACCAAACCACTACCTGTCACACACACCTACCACATGAAACCACCCCCACCACCCACGACACCACCACTGACCACCACACACAAGCCACCAACAGGCACCAACTACCAGCCCACAGCACCACTCACACTACCGAGCCCGATACAACACACCACCACCACCACTCCACAACCACCACTACCACCACACAGCACCACCACACCACCGACTCCCAACCCACACAGCCACCCGCTGAATACCAGCCACACACACCACCACAGGGAACCACCACCACCCACCCACACACCACCTCTACTGCAGCCACACAACACCACCACCGCCACCCAACAGCGGACAACACTATCCACTGGACCAGTCCCACACACACCACCACACCAACACCACCTATAACCACACACCACCACTGACCAGCCACACAACACCGTACCACACCACCACCCACCCACCCACAACATACCACCAACTTACCAGCCCCAAATCACACCACTCACACCACCACCACCAGACAACCACGAATCACCAGCCACTAACCAGCCATACCACACCACCACACCACCAACCACCACCCACACACCGACCACTAACCACGTCACCCACACACCACCACTACCCCTACCACCCCTGGAAGCTATTGCCCTGGTTTTATCCCACTAGGCTCTAGATCTAATCTCCCACTTTACCTGCAAGATTCACTCCAGAATCAGTAGAATTTGGCCTTTGTCTTCCTAGTTTTTGTCCATGTTTTTCCACGCATCTTTTAAAACCCTTGTTTCATCACCGTTTGGTTTTGTCTGTATGGCTGCCGGAGAGGTGACACCCTACTACAGTGCCTGGTGCTTCTGACTGTTACCTTCACCCAGTTCTAGGATGGCCTCCATGACACTATCTCTCACCAGTGAGACCATTCACACAGATGCGTGTCTGGGATTAACCCGTGCCATAAAGCACAACGATGAGAAAGAGAGACAGAGAGACGAGAGAGAGGAGAGTGAGAGATGAGGAGAGAGAGTCAGATTACATGGAAGACAAAGATTAACATCATAAACTGCATGGAACAAATTATGAGATATAAAGAATAAAAGAATGAATCATAGGTTAAGAGATGGAGACAATAATGGCCATTGATCCAGTGGTGAAGTGCTGGGGGACGGAGTGCGTGGGGTAATCTCTAGTGACAGGGTATGCTAGTCGATGTCCTAGAGAGAGGATGACATGGGAAGCGAGGATACTTGGAAGGGAAATACTGAGAAGATTACTCGGGATGGGGACAATGCTGGAGGGAAGGGTCGGGGTAGGAAGACAATACGGTACTTGGAGGAAGAGGAAGGTGAAGGATGGGAGTCGAGGTGAGGGGGAGGTGGTTGAGGGAGGTGGAGGAGGTGGAACGAGTACAACAGAAAAAAACGGTAGAGGAAAAATCACCTGTCGCTTTCGACCCCAGTTTTACTTGTAGATCTTCTAGTCGTCGCTCGTGGCTCATCAGGGTCAGTTTTTGTGGCAAATCAAGGTCAATTTCCTGTGGCTCATCAGGTCAGATTTTGGTGGCATAATCAGTCATTTTCCTTGTGGCTCATCATGTCCAGTCCCTGTGGCTCATCAGGTCAGCCTCTGTGGTCTCATCAGTCAGTTCTGTGGCTCATCAAAAAAAAGGGTTCATCCCCTGTGGCTCATCGGGTCAGTCCTGTGTGCTCATCAGCCAGTTCTTGTGGCCCATCAGGTCATGTCCCCTGTGCTCATGAGGTCAGGCCCTGTTGGCTCATTCAGGTTCATCCGCTGTGGCTCAACAGGTCAGTTTGTGGCTCATCAGGTTCATTTCTGCTGGCTCATCAGGTCAGCCTGTGGCTCCCCCATCAAGGTCAGTTTTGTGGCTCATCAGGTCATTCCTGTGGCTCATCAGGTCATTCCTGTGGCTCATCAGGTCAGTTTTGTGGCTCATTTGGTCATTCCTGTGGTCTTCATTCAGGTCATTCCTGCGAGGCTCATCAGGTCAACTCTGTGGCTCAATACAGAATCGATGGGGTTCTTCACTAAAATGGAGATATCGAGAGGTTGAAGGTAGAAACACTTGTGGGATGAGTAACGGTATGATATTGTCCAGACTGAGATCGGTGAGGAAATGGAGACCAGCCTCTGCCTGGTCAGCCTGGATGTCTACGCCGACTGAGACCGGGGCCAGAGTTACACATGTAACAGACATGCATACACTGTTACTTAACCAACCAACATTATCAAAATATACTGTCACCTTAGTGACACGCACGGCAGAGCGGATATTGGAAACTTATATAACAGAAGCTTATAAACTGTCTTTAACGTAACAAGCTCCCGTATGCACATAAAGAAGCCATTCCTTGTGATAATGCTGCCAATGTGTAGAGAACTGTGCGTAACTGTCTCTCTCTGTATGACCTGAGACGGCACAGTTGTAAGGGATTACCTTGTTACACCTGATAGAACTAATTTACTCATCCATCGTTAGCGAAAACCAAGATTAATTCCTAACATTATATTGAGTCTATTGAAGGTTAGTCTGGGAAATGTTTATACAATCAAATTTTAGATAAAATCAGTTATGAATGACAATTTTCATCACCTGGTCAAGGACCGGGCAGCGGGGAGCGGTGACCCCTCAGGAGCACCCTCCAAGTCTCCCTTCCTCGTGTTACACGGGAAGGGAGACCTTGGAGATAACAGCTGGTAAATCTGGGAGGGAGGAAATCACATCACTGAGGTTGAATAGTGGCAACGGCAATTTAAAAGATATCGACCGTCTAAAAAGTATACACTTCAGAGTCCCAACTTCCTCACTGATGCTCTTCACTGTACAACCAACCCCCCCAATATCAGCCGGAGCCCAGTTTATGTCTCCTGCCACAGCCGTTTCACTGATTTTCTTCTTGTCATTTCTCGGAGCTTCAAAGCCTTTTACTTATCAGGGTTCAAATCCTCCTTTGGGGCGTGACTTAATTTTACAAATCGTTAAACTAAGATTTTCAAGAGTAGAGAGAGGTCGTCTAACTCGTAGACGTAGACCTCCCTGCGAACTTTACATACATTCACAATATTTTTTCACGCACAGGTTGGTGGAGAGTAATATGGTGAGGTAAGGAGGTTCATTGTGTAGGAAAGATGAAAGGATGGAGTGGAAATGTGAAAGTTTAACTTGGGACAATGACAGTGGAGACTGTAAGCAGGTCAGGAAGACAGGCGTGATCTACCATCATACCCATCCACTCTCTCATCTCTCTCAGCCCTCTCTCGTCGTTCTCCAAACTCCCCTCCTCTCTTCGTCTCTTACTCTCTCTCTCTCTTCTCTCCTCTCTCTCGTCTCTCTGCTCTCACTCTATCTATATCTATCTATCTATCTACTAACTATCCTATCTATCTCTTTCTCGACAAGTGTCGGGATAAGAAGCAGAGGCAAACATTGACACATACTTTTAAGTACAATACAACATGAGTCTCACGAAAATCGTATGCACTCGAGTTACGACCAGCATAACTAGCTCGTTCCACTTCAGGCCCTGACCACCGAGAGCCTGGTCGTGGACCGGGCGCTGCGGGGCGCTGATCCTCGAAACCCAGCCTAGGTAAACAACTTAACAGAAGCGGTTACGCCGCATTAACACCAAGGGACAGTGGTTGACCACCCAGGGCAAGCAAGTACAGTGGTGTTGAACCCCCTAGAGGGGCAAGCAAGGTACATGTGGTTGACCACAGGGCAAGCAAGGTACCAAGTGGTTCTGAACCCCCCAGGGTCTAAGCAAGGTATAGAGCGGATATAGAGCACCAGTCCTGCGACTGTTTTAGATCTGGCTAACCATGTGGTTCCATGAATCCCCCACTTCATCTGGAGTGAGCTTAGGATTGAAGCTTGACACTCTTTATCGTCCAGTGTGGATTTCAAAATCTAGAAAAGTTTTCAGAGACGTTTCGTGCGTTTTCAGACTAGTTTTCAATCTATGCTTGGTTAAATAACAGACAACATGTCTGTGTTATATTGTTCAGAAATCACACTTAGATATTAAAATCTTGTAAGAGAAAACACATTAGATTTTTTAAATTGGACATCATTTAAATGGAACAACGAAACCATGGATGGGCAACGCTAGTTTTGTCTTAATCCTAGAAAACAAGAACACCGCACTGAGTTAGCACCGTTAAACTCCATCATCACCTCTACCACCATTTTCACTACCTAACATCACAAACGATCACCGACCAACTTACCTTCCCTCCACCACAACCACCACCACCACCACATACCAACCAACACCTACACAACACCCACCACCACCACCCACACCACCACTCTTACCACTCACCCACACACACAACCACCGACCCACAACACACAACACACTCACCACCCACACACCACCACCGACCACCTCGCACACCACACCAACCACCACCACCTCACTACAACTCACGCACCACCACGCCACACTCTTACCACCACCACCCACACACCACCACCACCACCCACCACACTACCACGCCACCACCACCACTACCACCGACCGAACCCACAACTATACACCACCACCCACACCTTACCACCACCACCCACACAAGCCACCGACCACCAACCAGCACACACCACCACCACCACCCACAACACTACACCACCACCTCACACACCCCACCACCACCCACACAAGACCACCACCACCACCGCACACAGACCACCACCACCAACCACACACACCACCTCTACGAAACCGCCACACACACCACCACGCTACCACCCACACACTAACCCCCACTCACTTCCCACCAACACTACCACCACCCCCACACATCCAACACCACCACCCCACACACCAGACCACCACCCACACACTACCACCTCCACCCACAACATCTCACCGACCGACCAACGTACCACATACCACCTCTACCAGCCCACACACCACCCCCCACCACCCACACACCACCTCTATACCGAGCCACACACAACTCACCACCGACCACTAAACCCAACACCACCAGCCACCACAACCCACCACACACTCCACTACACAACCACCGCCACACCACACACACCACCACCACCACCACCCACAAACACCACCATCCCACCTGTTTTGGATGGGGACACACCACCCACACACCACCGATCTTAACTAGCCAGGCACACACACCACCAACACGACCACCACCCACACACCACCAGCCCGGGCCAGCCACAACCACCACCCCCCGCATCACACCACCACTCACCACCACACCACACACAACCACCACCACCACACCACCAACACACACCTACCGACCACCTCCACCCACACACCACCGTCTAACGCAAGCCCCGACACAATGGACCACCACCACCTCACCACCCACACACCACCACCGACCACACGAAACCACCACCACCCACCACACCACCACCAGTAACCACACCTGACACTACACCAAGTCCCTCTAACCCACCGACCCACGACACCACCATCAGGTCACCACCACCCACACACCACCACACCAAAAACCACCCACCACGCCACTAAACACCACCACCACCACCAACCCACACACCACCACCACCCCACCCAACACAACCACCACAGCACCCCACCCACTCTACCAGCCACCTACCCACAGCAGGAAAAACCACCATCTGACCCCAGCCACACACACCACCACCATCGCGAACCACCACCCACAGAACACCACCACCAACTACAAACCACCACCACCCACCACCTACCACCACCACCAACCAACACAACGCCGACCACCACCAACCACCCACACAGCATGCCGACCATCATCCACCACTCAACCCACACACCACCACCACCACCTTACCCACAGAAAACCACACTCTACCAGCGCACACACATCCACACCACCATCCACCACCCACACACCACCATCACCACACCACACACAGGCCACCACCGACAACCCGACCACCCACACCGAACCACCTCTACCTAGTCCACACAACACACCGACCACCACCACCACTCCACACACCACCACACACCTACCACCCACACACCACACCACCAACTGCCCAGCACAACACCACCTCTACCAGCCCAGCGACACACCACCACCACCACCACCCACACCTGTGCAAACCCCCTGAATGGAGGTTACAATCGATTATGAGTAATATAAGAATATTTACCATTTCATTTAAAAATTTTATATGCTTATATTTGCGAATAAATAGCTAAATCGTAAATGATGTAGCTGACTTTATATTATAATTGAGACTGTAATATTGATATTTAAGACTTTATGTTGTAGGATTTAATATAAAATGTAGCTACAGTTAGAGCATGTGATTGTCCGAACCAACTATGAATTATCAAGTTTTGGGCGCTTTCGCCGTTATAAACTGCCGGCTTCTGAGCTGCTGTTGTGCGCACGGTGCTATCACGGATCTAGGGGGGGTGTCCTCACCTCTCGAAAAGAATACCGTCTGCTGGATGATTGTGCGGTTTCTCTGCTTGCTGGTACTGACAGATTGTCTTCTCATTATTCTTGTTAGTTCTGTAGAACTTTGTTCACAAACATTGTAAAGACTTAGTGATTTCCGACGTTGTTACTGGAGGTTAGTGTTTCCGCTTAGACACTCTAATATCTCAGGTCCTTAGCGTATAGCTTCTGACCTAATTTTGTATGTGGGGAGTACGTGGTTGCTGTTGTAATTGTCACAGGTCACAAGTTTTACCTATGCTGAACAAAGAATTCAGTATTATGGAGTTTTTGTAACTTTAGTGGACAGGATCTGCAGATGGTCCCTAACTTAGTGTCGTTATATTATTCCACAGTTTCCTGATTTCTGTGTCGCAGTCGCTTGGCTATATACAATTTGCTAATTGGGTCCTTAGCATTTCTTTGTTGTTCAAAGCAGACTGGTTCGTGATTTGCTGGCCAAGTCAGGGTCAAGAAGTTAGTTTATTTGAGGACTTTGGTCATCACTTTTTAAGATCTAATTCGAGTCTTTGTGACACACATGCTAACCTACTTAAGAGCAGCATATACGCATACAACACACTATGTACCGTATTAGTAATATCTTCATTTAAATGGTTAATGTACCTACGGTACTTAAGAATTATAAAAATGTGATCATGTGCTTTCAGCACAATAATATAGTACTCGATAGATTGATTTTATTTGATTCGGCTGTAAATTAATTTAATTTGGATAATATACCTCTAGACAAGCTTACTACTTAATAAATTTATTAAATTTTAAATTTCTCTATTATAGCCTACCATTTGTAATCCTAAAGCACTAACTTGAACAATACTTAAGTTTAATGATAATTGGACAAAGATCTGACTACTTGTAAGAAAACCCAGTAACAGGCTGGAATGCTAAAGGGCAAGTCCTTTCCTATAGTATTCACTGGAGATCTCTAAGCTTTTAGAATCGCGTTTTTTGTAACAAATGTAGGCCTTCCGGAGGCTCTTGATCCAAGGTGTTGGAGAAATTGTCCAGTTTGACATTAACTATAACTCTATGGTCCAAACACTTTGAGTACTTTCCTAATCTGTTATAGACTTTGAGCTTTAGTCTTCTTGTACAACACGACCGAGTAGTAGATGTATGATACTCTGACGAGTCTCTTGATCCAAGAGACATGGACAATACTGTTTGATCTCCTAGCTCATAAACAACCAACACTAAATTTATGGTTCCTATTATGATTAGTAGTTTTCACCACAATCACTCGAGCTCGAAGTAACATTATATTCTGTGATGATATGCTACAAGTGACAAACAGTTAAAAGAGAATACTCTGACCTTATGTCTAAGTTAAGTACATTAAAACCTTCAGACGTTTTGTTAGCAAGTACCAAGTACATCTCGTGTGTGTGACGTATAACAGGAAATAAACAACCGCTTGAACTGCAGAGCGATTAATTAAAGCTATTTGATTCCTGCTCATAACAGAGATGTCTGATTAAGATTCACAGATTCAGAAAGTCTAGTGGTACACAAATTGGAGGAAGTATGGACTCTATTTGATGAAGTTGTAAGAAGAGCAACTAGAGCAGGAAGATGAGCCTTCGAGTCTGAGCCTAGGTGTAGCTCAGATTCTCGCTCTACACCTGTCCCGCCTCACTGACACTATAGTACAGAGTATGACTGTTAGTAAAGACACAGCCTAATACTAAGTTACATTGTATAACTACACCTGTATTTACTATCCTAGACCAGATCTAGACACATCTAGAGGTAGCGTCTGACCAAGTGTCCGACCTAAGGACCGGACCAGACCATTTTAATTTCCTACTCCTCCATTACCGGGAAATGGTCCTATCTCTCAGGAACAGTTTGAGAGTTTGAACGCGCTCATTATGGTTGCAAGACTGCACAAATTGGGGTGCACAGCGAGGAGATTGTAACGAAGAGAGATTTCCAAAGAGAAAAATGTTCCGTACTGTTGATGTACATTCAGACTGTATAAGAATTGCAACAGATCTCATTTAATAGGCAGAAAGCTGCATCTATGTTCCTAAGTGTTTTTGAAAGTGAGAGAGACTTAGACACAAATTTTGATGTGTTTTGAGAACCAGGCACGGCTATGACTCGGCCACTGTAAGCACTGGGTCAACCTGCTTCATACTGACGAGTTTACAGAACGGAAGAGCTCAAACTTTGCATACGGCTTAGCGCTTTAGCCATTGCTAAGTAACATCTTAGTTATGAGCGCTGTCAAACAAACTATTCGTATAGACATATAACTGTTCACCCCCTTGTAAGGTATCAAAGAGCATTTCGTACGTTTACAACGAACGACAAGATCAAACTTGGTGTAGAGGTTTGCTCGTGCGGAAAAAAGTTGCAACTTTTGATAGATAATGGTCTAGAGCTAGCTAATGTACCAACTAGACTACGACATGCCTTTGTTCAGTTTGTACTTAAACATGAGAGAGTTTAACAACTGTATTGTCTGCTGACATACAAGAATGATCTGATCGATTCATACTACGTCAGGATAATCATATGGACACTGCAGCATATAGCAACAATTAACGAAATTTCTCACAAACTTGTAACGTACTAAAACACTCAGAACAAGTTACTAAAAATTGTCCCTAGAAGTTGGTCACCAACCTAACTCAGCTGCTCGTGTGTCGGCCTGATGTACTCTGCTACTGTAATTGACTTCTTGTACCTTAAACCAGGAAGAACTCAAAATAAACAAATCCTGAGTTCTGTTCTCTGTGCTAGACAGAAATCTGGTATCGAGAAGAAGAAAGTATAAATGTACACTATTGTAACAGAAAAGGACATACTCAGAGAGTATTGCTATAAGTTTGAAAGAGTAATACGAGAAACAGGTCGTGCGGCTGCGCGCCCACTCAGTCGTAATCCTCTTCCGAGCAACAAAGTGAGGAGCAAGAACCAAAAATCCCTAGCAATGGGCCTCTGATGCCTTCTGTTTTAGATAATGTTACTCAGTATAGAATGACTAGCGTCAGAAAGGGTATCTGACGAAAAGATTTCTTCAAGCAATGAGTCCCTTACTGTTTCAAGAGGTAAATAGTAGACTTGCGAATCACATCTAACTGAGAAATTTCTTCAGAGACACTGGCAGTTATCTCAACGTATTAAGAGAATGATGTACTGCCCATACAGGACGATACAATTGCAAGATAGACTGTTATTGTTAAGAAGCTCTATGGAGGGGCTGTTATAAATAGGTGCCTCTGCACAAAGTTCTATAATAGAAACAAGCTATATATCACTGGTTATTATTTCAGTTATGGGTATATCCAGTGGTGTATTTCCCATCAGGTCAGTGGACTTGTTGAAACGAAACGATATCCTATCATGCTGGTATATGTAAAGAACACACCTTGGATTGATAATAACACTGATGAATGAATTATGCGCATTGAAGTGTAAGAGAAACCTATTTTATTTCAATTCCTCTCATCACAATTACTAGAGCTCATGTTGGCAAAAGATACAACAACCACAGCCATTGTCACCCCTGTTTTGAGGTGTTAGAGGATTACAAAGATTTGTGCTTGAATATGTTTGAGTCACTTAGGTGACGCTCTGCGCCCCATGGATCATTAAACACTGACTACCCACGGTCATCAACTAGACAGTGTACATCAACTGACGTGGTAAATTTCTCACACATTGATGATATTATAATACATCAAGGACTCGATTATGTTGATCAGTCACAGTAAAGACTGATTACAGAAATAGCAGTTACTGTTAGAGTGAAGCAAAGGGTCTCGATAATTGTTACAATTATAGTAACGGTGTACTGATGAGAAAAATACATGTAAGAGTTGTCAGCTTGTGATTAGTGTTTCTAGACACACAGTTCAAGAAACTCTAGTTGGTGAGTATACACAGTTAGATTTCGAGTGAACAAAGAATGATTTTGCTCACAATAGTCGCCATAGGAGGAATCAACATGGGTGTCAAAAGACACACGGAGGTAAACTGTCAAAACATTTTACTTGGCTCAAAGATGAAGCAGTAACATAGCTGATTCATGTGCGACGTTAGCCAACGTGTCTGTCAAGTGACAAGTCAAGAGCCAGCGCACTACAAGCCTCCACCTGCGCCTCTCATTCGCTATCAACCAGGGCATGAGTGAATCCCTTCCAACTCTTATTGTTGATTGTGTTGGTCCTTTGTTGCCTAGAACCAAACTAGGAAACCAATACTTCTATTTATCTATTAAGGACGCTGGGAGGGCAACCCTAAAACACACTCGAAGCTATTTCCTATGAGAAAAATAATGCTCGAGCTATTGTGAGAGCGCTGATCTGAAAATTTTTCTCAGCCGAGGTTGGATGCCACAGAGAGATACAAATCAGATGCAGAGGATCTAACGCACTTCTAAATCTTTCGAGAAGCATTATCCCACCTAGTGAACATAAATTCTGATACTTTGTCAACTCAGGTATATCATCCGACAGTCATCAAAGTGTGCACTAGAGAGATTCATACAGACACGTGAAAGTCCATGAGAGTAGCTTTATTGTGAAACATTTTTCTATGAGACTTGGGATGAAGGTATACCACTTTTTCGTTCTTTCCTATGAGAGAAAGTAGAGCATGAAAGGACTCGGAATTAGTCCGTTTGAGAATTATATATTCGGACTCAAAGTGGTGTGTTCCTCTTGCAGTGTTGAAAGACGTGTGGACATACAATCAAAATCCATCATTGAGTACTTCACCTTCAGTATTAATGCAGCAACATTTTGACAGCCGGCTAAGAGCTAAGCTTCGAAAAACCTAGTTTCATAGGCCCCAATAGAATGAGCACCATTATTACAAGCGGTCGTGGCTAGTCTCTCGTTCTTATGTTGAAAGGCAGGAGATAAGGTGATGGCTTCGAAATTAGTACCTGTAGGGAGGGGTTATCCCCCCCATGCTCTTTACAAGCTAATTTTTAGTTTTTTGCTGAGGCAAGCGCCAACGCATTCATCAATGAGACCTTGCAACATGTCTAAGGAAATTTTCTGTCCCTTGCACCAAACCATACCTCTAAACCAGCATCTCAAGGATTCCCATCACACAGCTGTAGTCCCATGTGCCTCAGGCACCACCGACCATGGCTCCAAGGAAAGGGACATCAGCAGACCTGCAACACAAGCCAGCCTCTTCTATGGTCAGGATTACCATCTCTTCCTGTTACTCAAGCCAACATGAGCCGACCTCAATTTACCACCCCAGCCTCGTGTGTGACAAATCAATTGGCAACAAATATGTTCAAAAGCTTGCCCCCACCTCCCCATGTGTCTTTTGATTATGCTTTTGCCAAGGAGCAAGACAAAAAATGCGAGAATAAAGAGCAAGAGAGACTCCCGTCAGTTTCTGCCGACAAGAGCCGTTCCCGAAACGAATTCCAACCACAGGTAAAAGAACTTCTTACAGAGGAAATAAAGCACCACCTCTACCCAACGAATCATGTGCAGGACTATATCATGTGGAAGAAGTGTTGCAGATGACACATCACAAAGAATATTATGATGGTCAAGAATATCTTCGAAAGAAAATATCAGTGCAGAGACCTTCATACACACTATCGCTCCAAAGGACCTCCAACCAGAGAACCTCTCTACATGCAGAATTTACTGTGAGCCAAGGAAAACCTACGAAAGAAATTTTTTTCTGAGAGACCTCCATGCACTGATAAATAAGATAAAAGCCAAGAGTGACAAGAAGCATGTGAAACATCCACAAAACTCAACTAGTTCTACTGACACTAACAAAAAGAAAGGTGAAAAGGGTTTGACTAGTGCTGACACCACAGATAAAATGCAAGACAAACAGTCACTAGTCTCGTTTAGTTGTTGCACAAGTGACAATAGAGAATTGGGAAAAACACAATTTGTTTGGCACCACACTAAGAAAGATGACGAACATTCCCAAAAGTTCTGACAACACTGACAAGAAGAAAGAAAAACACTTCACTAGTTCTGGCAACACTGACAAGAATAAAAAAGGGAAACACTCAACTAGTTCTGGCACTACTGACAAGAAGGAAGAAATAAGCTTTTCACTAGTTCTGGGATCACTGACAAGAATAAAGAAGAGAAACATTCCACTTGTTCTGGCATCACTGACAAAAACAAAGATAAACACTTCACTTATTCCCTTACCTCTGACAAGAAGAAAGAAGATAAAAATTCCACTAGTTCTGGCCCCTTTGACAACAGGAAAGATAAACTCTTCACTAGTTCTGGTACCAGAGACAAAAAGAAAGAAGAAAAACATTCCACTAGCACTGAAGAAGCTGACAAGAAGCGAAAAGATAAACTCTCAACTAGTTTCTGCCAAATGTTGACATGAAGAAAGATAAACAATCAACTAGTTCTGGTTCCCACTAACAAGAAGAAAGAAGAGAAACACTTCACTAGATCAGGAACCACTGACAACAAGAAAGAAGCTAAACACTCAACTAGGTCTGCTACTATTGAGAAGAAGAAAGAAGATAAATGTTCCACTAGTTCTGGCCCCACTGACAAGATGAAAGAAGAGAAAAACCCAACTCCCACAGTAAAAAAACAACCCGTAAAACCCCTGACAAGATGAAAGAAGAGAAATACCCCCACAACTCCAGCACCAGAGACAAGAAGAATAGTTCTGGCAACACATACAAAGGAAGAAAGACAATAAAGACAATGAGAACCACACCAAGAACGTTAAAACTGAGACAAAGCTGGAAGACGCGAAGAAATATGATAATAAATCATTTGAATACATGCTTAACATGCATGGCTAACACCTGAATGTAAATTGTAAAATACACATTTTTGTAAAATATATGTATAATATGAACATTTACTTAACGTTATTTATACAAAATAAAATTTGCTGAAAAATTATAATTAAAATATTTTCCATATCCTCGTAAAAACTAAAATAAGGATTTTTTGTTCTCCTGAGAACAAATTTGGGTTTTTCAATTATAAGTGTCATCTTCCAAAACTGCATGATTTTAAATTTAGAAAGGATACAAAAAAGTATTGGTTTTGAAATATAGTAGTCGATGAGTGAAACAGTATGCTTAGTGAGGTAATTGAAGCTTAATGCTTGGATAGTTTCAAATATAGGCTAGATAAATGCACGAGAGAGAGGGTTGAATATAGTGGGACTTCCACACTAGTTAACACGGTTATAATAGGTAATTCCGTTGGTAGCATTGAAAATTGGCTGGAAGATGTGTTTATTAGTAGGTTCCGTTTGCGAAAGACCTCTTAGGATGGGCCGTAGGCCTGCTGCAGTGTTCATATGTTCTCTCTGTATATAGTCATAACCAAGACAAGACTGAAGGAATGAGTTCAGATTTGAAATATTAAAAATTAGAAAAAATATTACAGTCACTGGTTTTGGTAACAGAGTGGTGGGTAAGTGGAGAAATTACTCAGAAGTGCCATTGAGTCAAGAACCATAGGTAGATTTAAAAATGTGTTAGAAAATTACTCCAGTGAGTGTGATTTGAAAATGCCTGGCACTGGCTATCAGACCTACTAAGGGTTCCTTTCCTTTTGTTATAAAGGTTTTGAGTTTGACAACGCTTAGCACGGCCCCCAGGACTAGTGCAGTGCTTTTCTTTTCATTAGAACATAAGGAGAAGGAACACTGCAACAGGCCTAATGCCTATGCGAGGCAGGTCCTATTCTCCCACCGGTTTAAGCCAATGCCTTGACCTACTGAGGTCAGACACGTCACTTAAAGGAGACACATAACTTATGTTCTTATGACTAGGGTGAGTTGACCTACCAACATGTTCAGTAGACCTGCTTCAGAGCTCCTCCTTTCTTATATTATGAGTGGGTGTGAGTTAGACTGCCTAACAGGGCCAGTAGTCTGATCAGTGCTCCAAACCTTTTAATCTTTTCATTAGTACATTCCTAAAGAGAAATAAATAGCAGAACAAGAGTTCATAATAGTCAGTTGTAACTAGTTGAGCAAGTGAGGTGAAGGGACAACTTGTCATGATATCACAGAACCTCCAGACTTCCATATACAACAACAAATCTGCTCATGTCATCCCAAACACGAAACTTTTGCCTCTACTAACTCATTTACTTAGCTGCCACACTTCTCAACCATGGTAAGTTCATATTCTTTTTATTTGTTGTATTATATATTCTCAATATTTTCATTAGTAAATTTAATAAGGATGAAAATAAATAGCAGAACAAGAGTTCATAACTGTCAGGAGCAATTAAGTTGATCAAGTAAGGTGAAGGCATCACCTGTCAAGTTTTCACCTGACCTCCAGACCTTTATATACAGCTGACATCTGCTTTTGTCCCATCAGTCCGAGAAATATTTTACCTCTGCAAACTCTTCTACTTAGATGCCACACTTTTCAGTCATGGTAAGTTTATATTCGTTTTATATGCTGTACTACGTATTCTCAATATTTTCATTAGTAAATTTACTAAGGAGAAAAACATATAGGACAACAAGAGTTCATAACTGTCACATGCATTTAAGTTGAGCAAGTGAGGTGAAGGTATGACATGTCAAGTTATCATCTGACCTCCAGACTTTTATAGAGCAGAGCTCGGCACTTGTCATCATTCAAGGAATTTTTACCTCTACTAACTGGCATACTTTGCTGCCTCTCTTCTCAATCATGGTATGTTTACATTCTATATATTTTGTTTGAATTTTCCTATATATTCCTGCATCAGGCCTACTGCTCAGATGTTACTTAGGTACAGTTCAGTTCTAAATTGAATGCGTCATTTTCCCACTTCCAGTGGACCCATTATTTACCGCTGTAACCTTACGACTACTGACCATGCGATAGATATTAAAAGTGAAAACATTACTGACTCATATCTTACCAGTCCTTCTCAAATTAAGAACATAAGAAAGGAGGAACACTGCAGCAGGCCTGTTGGCCCATACTAGGCAGGTCCTTTACAATTCATCCCACTAACAAACATTTGACCAGTTGGGAAGTACAGTGCCTGCACTCTGAAGGAGGGGTGTTAATGTTGCAGTTTAAAAACTGTAGTGTAAAGCACCCTTCTGGCAAGACAGTGATGGAGTGAATGATGGTGAAAGTTTTTCTTTTTCGGGCCACCCTGCCTTGGTGGGAATCGGCCAGTGTGATAATAAAAATAAAAAATAATTTTCAATGCTACCCAAGAAATAAGCTCTGATGTGCAAGTCCCACTCAAATCCAACCCCTCCCACTCATATACCTATCCAACCCAAATTGGGAACTACCAAAGTCCTAACCTCAGTTACCCAACTAGGTAGACTGTTCCACTCATCAACTACCCTATTTCCAAACCAATACTTTCCTACGTCCTTTCTAAATCTAAACTTATCTAATTTAAATCCATTACTGCGGGTTCTCTCTTGGAGAGGTATCCTCAAGACCTTGTTAATACCCCTTCATTAATACCTATTTTCCAGGATTTAAATTAATAATTTAGATTTAAAAAAGGGACAAAAAAGTTTTGGTTTTGGGAAAATAGGGTAGTTGATAGTGGAACATCTACCATTGGGTTATTGGGCTAGGACTTTGGGTATTTAAAAATTTAGGTTGGAAAAGTAAACGAGGGGGAGGGGTGGTTTTTGAGTGGGACTTGCACTTTGGATTTGTTTCTGGGTGGCATGAAAATTAAGAACAAAAACAAAAGAATGTAGGAACACTGCAAAAGGGCCTTTTGGCCCTACAGCGGGTCCTATAAAAACGCTCAACCTAAAGCTACTAAAAAAAATAACTCCTGTCCCCTTGACACCAATCAAACCCAGCCCCTCCCCCATATATTTGTAAAGTCCTTTTTAAAGCAACCCAAGGTCCTACCCTCTATCCCCCCACGGGGAAGACTTTTCCCACGCATCGCAACCTTTTAAAAAACCAGTATTTACCATGCCCTTTCTAAATCTAAAATTGGGGTTTGGTCAAATTTTTGTTATGGGATGAATTGCAAAGGACCTGCCTAGTATGGGCCAACAGGCCTGCTGCAGTTTTCCTCCTTTCTATTTTTTATACACTTCGATCGTCCCCCTCATTCTTCATCTAAAAGTGAATGTAACTTAAGACTTCATTTTTCTTCATAAGGAAGATCCTAATGCTTTGGATTTTTTTAGTCATCCTACGCTAAGTTTCTAACGATTTTGTGCCATTCTGTAATAGGGAGACCAAATTGAGCTGCTAATCAAGGTGAGGCCTTACTAATGATGTAAAAAGCGCGCATGCCCTCGGAATTCTGTTGTTTAACTTCTTGAATAAACCCCCGTAACATTTGCCTATTTCGTACGCTTGGGCATTGCTGTTTTGGGGTTAAGGTTGCGCTTACCAAAACCCCCAAGCCTTTTCGAAATTCGCGAATCAAAAAGGATTTGGGGGGTTAGGGAAGCAGCAACCAAACCATGTAAAGAAAAAGGCACAATGAAACTAATGTACTTTATTGTGGCAACGTTTCGCTCTCCGGGAGTTTTATAAAGCTTGATAAAGTCCTGGAGAGCAAACGTTCCACAATAAATGCACATTGTTCCCTTTGTGTCCTTTTGCTTACATATTGCGGTCATTCTCCCAAACTTTTTACAACCTTAAACCAAGACAGCAATGCCTAACGTACATAATAAGGCAAAAGATTCTTGGTTTAAGGTTGCTGCTTACCATAACCCCCAAGCCCTTTTCCCAAATCTGTATGGCTAAGTTCTATTTTTTTAAATTTTAGAGTGAGGGTTATGGACACCCGGAGTTTCACAACCTTCATTTATCACATTGAACTGAAATCGCCATTTTTCTTACCAAGAGTAATTTTGTCTAAACCTCCTAATTTTCCCAAAACATCTACGTTGAATAAAATTATCCCCCTACTCGTGCTCGGCAATTTGCTCATATCACAGAAATTTCCCTTCATCATTACATTCTTTCCATCCACATATTTGTAGTTCAGTTTCAGTTAATGTGATAATTTGTACTTTTTCTCAAATTTTTTTTATCAGGGTGGAGTTTAAAAGGCAGGATTTATTTTTCGCGGCCCAAAGTCCCCTTTTGCCCGAATATTTTTTTGGGGCCTTGTGTAGACTAAACAAAAATGTGAAGCAACTCCTCGTCAGGGTTTTGGGTGATGCTGTGCTCTTAAATTTTTCCTTTTTCAAGTACCTTGACCCGAAATCGAACACGTTAGTCGCTTGGTAATGCGGGGATTGCATCCCCCAAATACCGGGGGTTTCAACCATCCCCGCGGGGAACCAGTCCTCTGTTCCTGGAAAAGACGGGGGGTTTCAATGGAATTACTGTAGGCCCTGAATCACGAGACAGGGAAGAAAGAGAGGAAGACAAAAATTAGAAAAACGAATTGAAAACTAAAATGGCAAAATGTGACCACATATTACGGGGGTATGCACTGCAAGAGCAGTTGACTGAAAACGTAATCTACTCTCCAAACACTAAAGACAGATAGCTGGTACCCAAAAAAAGTCCATTGAATGATGGTTTTTCACAAGAATCCGAACCTATGGAAACATCTGTGATTCTTATGGATTGGGAACGATCCCGTACAGTAACAATGGAGAGGGGAAGTGTAACATTATTTTGACGGGGGAAAGTACTGCTCCCAATAAAAAATTGGAGAAACTACAAAATTCAACATTCCCGGGTGAAAACGCCCGTTTAAACAGTGTGCCCACTCAAAAAATTGGTTTGAGGGTTTTGGGGTTAAAATGCCATTTGGTGGCAAGCCAGTAACTGTTCACATGGGGGTCGGCTACCACTAAAAACTAAGGGAAACTCCAAAGTAAATAAAGTAATATAAAAAACAACATCTTGCTGTAAAATTCACGGGACATTCGAATGTGTTGATGTCTTTTTAGCCCCAGCCAAGCGATTCACTTGATGGCAAAAAAATTTTGCATTCGGGGGATTATCCTAAGAGTAACAGGGATTTAGGTTTTCCAGTCCATTTGCTGACTCGGCAAACGCCAACGCATTTATCAAAGAGACCCTTGCAACATTCTAAGAAAATTTTTTCCCTTGCACCAAACCCAAATCCAAAACCACATCTCAAAGGGTTCCCACACACACTGTAGTCCCCTTTTGCCTCAGGGACCACCCACCCTGGCCCAAAAAGGGGCATCAGCAACCTCAACACAAGCCCCCCTCTTCTATGGAGGATTTCCCTCTCTTCCTGTTACCAAAACCCAAAATACCACCTCAATTTACCACCCCCCCTCGGTGTACAAATCAATTGGCAACAAATATGTTTAAAAGCTTGCCCCCCACCCCCCATGTGTCTTTTGATATCTTTTGCCAAGGGGCAAGACAAAAAAAACGAGAATAAAGAGCAAGAAGACTCCCCCTCAGTTTTTTGCCCACAAGAGCCGTTTTCCGAAAAAGAATTCCAACCACAGGGAAAAAACTTCTTACGAAAATAAAACACCAACCCACCCAAAGAATCATGGCGGCTTAATCATGTGGGAAAAAGTGTTGCAAGACACCCAAAGAATATTTTTAGGGCAAAATATCTTCGAAAGAAAATATCATGCAGAGACCTTCAAACACTATCTGCTCCAAAGGAAATCCAACCAGGAACCTCACAGCAAATTTTCTGTGACCAAGGAAAACCTAGAAAGAAACTTTTTCTGGAGACCTCCATGCACTGATGATAGAAAAAACCCAAATAAAAAGAAAGTGAAACATCCAAAAACTCAAAAGTTTTTTACACACAACAAAAGAAGGGGAAAAGGTTTGACTAGGGGACACCAAGATAAATGCAAGACAACACACTAGTCTCGTTTTTGTTGCACAAAAATGACAATAGAGAATTGGGGAAAAACACAATTTGTTTGGGACCACCACTAAGAAAGATACGAACATTCCCAAAGTTCTGACAAACTGACAAAAAAGAAAAAAAAACACTTCACAGTTCTGGGAACACTGACAAAATAAAAAAAGGGGAAAAACTCAACTAGTTCTGGCACTACTGACAAAAAGGAAGAAAATAAGCTTTTCACTAGTTCTGGTATCACTGACAAGAATAAAGAAGAAAACTTCCACTTGTTCGGCATCACTGACAAAAACAAAAATAAAAACCTTTACTTATTTTCCCCTTTCCCCGACAAAAGAAAGAAAAAAAAATTCCCCTAGTTCTGGCCCCTTTGACAACAGGGGAAAATAAACTCTTCACTGTTTGGGACCAGAGACAAAAAGAAAAAGAAAAAAATCCACTAGCACTGAAAAAGCTACAAAAGCAAAAAAAAAACTCTCAACTAGTTTCTGCCACTGTTGACATAAAAAGATAAAAAAATCAAATAGTTCTGGGTTCCACTAACAAAAGAAAGAAAGAAACACTTCACTAGGCAGGAAAAAACGACAAAAAAAAAAGCTAAACATCAACTAGGCTGCTCTATTGAGAAGAAGAAAAAAAATAAAGTTTACTATTTTTGGCCCCACTGACAAAAGAAAAAAAACAACTCCCCTACACATACCACAAAAAAGATGAAAGAAGAGAAAACCCCACAACTTCCACACCAGGAAAAAGAAGAATAGTTTTTGGCAACACTACAGGGAAAAAAGCAATAAAGACAAGAGAACCACACCAAACGTTAAAACTGAGACAAAACGGAAGACCGAAGAAATAGAAATAAATCATTGAATACATCTTAACGCAGGCTAAAACCCGAAAAAAATTGTAAAATACACATTTTGTAAAAAATTTGTATAATTTGAAAATTTACTTAACTTTATTTTTAAAAAAATAAAAATTTTCTGAAAAATTATAATTAAAAAATTTTCCCTATCCTCGTAAAAGCTAAAAAAAAGGGTTTTTTTTTTCCCTGAGAACAAATTTGGGGTTTTTCTATTAAAAGTGCACTTTCCCAAAAATGCATGATTTTTTAAAATTTTGAAAGGTACAAAAAAGTATTGGTTTGAAAAAATAGATCGATGAGTGAAACGTACTTAGGAGGTAATTGAAGCTTAATGCTTGATAGTTTCAAAATAGGCTAATAAATCACGAGAGGAGGGGGTTAAATTTTAAGTGGGATTTTCCAACTATTTTAACAGGGTTATAAAGGAAAATTCCTTTGGGAGCTTTAAAAAAAATTGGGCTGGGAACATTTTTTAAATTATTGGGTTTCCGGGGGGGGGGCAAAAAGCCCCTGCTTAGGAGGGGCCGGAAAACCCTTTGCCGCAGTTTTTCTATGTTCTCTCGGGTATATAGTCATAACCAGAAAAGGGACTTGAAGGAATGATTTTCAAAATTTAAAAATTTTAAAAAATTTAAAAAAAATTTTTTTACAGCACTGGTTTGTAACAAGTGGGGGGTTAAGGGGAGAAATTACTCAGAAGCGCCATTGAGTCAAAAAACCATAGGTAGTTTTAAAAAAATGTTTAAAAAATTTAAACTCCAGTGAGGGGTGTTTTGAAAACCCTGCACTGGTTTACAGACCTACTAGGGGGTTTCCCTTTCCCTTTTTTGTTAAAAAGGTTTTGATTTTGACAGTTAGCACGGCCCCCAGGTTTTATCCGTTTTTTTCTTTTCTTTAAACAAAGGGAAAAGGAACACTGCAACAGGCCTAAGGGCCCTATGCAGGCGGGTTCCATTTTTCCCACCGGTTTAACCCTTTGCCCTTGACCAAACTGAACAAAACAACGAAAGTTCAGGTAAAAATCCCAAAGGGGAAATAGGGGGGAAAAACGGGACAGACGAAAAATAGGGGCTGGAGGGGAGTGTTCTTAGTCGTAGAAATAGAGCCGGGGGGTTTAAACCCAGCAAAAAGGGGGGATCGGGGGACAGTTTATTGAAAAAAAAAAACCCCCCCGGTTCTTCTGTTGGGAAATTCCGGGTTGGGGTGACCCCGGGGGAAAAGGGGACTTGCCCCTTTTAGACTAGAGGGGAGGGGCAAAACTGAGTCATGTTTTAACCCAAAAAAGCTAAGTCGAACGGGGGTCAAAAGAATGGTCCCTTTGTTTAAAGGGAACCTGTAAAGCGACCCCAAGGGTTTTTTTGTAAGTGGGGTTTTGGGAGCGGGAACATCAAGGAGTAGAAAAGGTTTTTGGGGTTTGGGGGCCTGGCGAAGGGCCTTCGTAAAGGAGAGGGGTCCAGTACCCAGGGTGGGTTTTTCCTAAAAGTTTGTCAAAACTGTCTGTCATTTACCCCCTCTTCCAGTACGTTTTCAGCGCAGGGCGTCTAACGGGATGGAAGACTCCTTGTGGCGAAGTCCTCCCATCTGAATAAAGAAACCCGGGGCGCAGCCCTTTGTTCGGACAACCGAATTTAAGAAAGTTTTTTTTGCTGCAAGAGAGAGGGCTAGGGGGAGAGAAAGAAATCAGAGGACGTTTTTGGGAATTTGGGAAAAGGTGTAGTTTGGGTGCGTTGAAGGCATTTTTCAGCTTTTTAGGGCCCACAAGGGGCCTTACTAGCTTTCCCAATCCCTTTGAGTAAGTTCCGTGAAAACGAAAAAAGGTTTTCAAGTTTAAAACGCCAAGGACAGTGACAGATTGTGGATGGGGAAGTAAGTGGGGGTGTCAGCTTTTTCTGAGTTCAAACGGGTTTAAGGGAGGATCACTTTTCCCCTGAAGTTAAAAAACGAATGCGTTTTTGCTGCTTTGGTTTTTTGATCCCCCCATTTTTTTTTCCCAGAGGGGCTATCCCTTAAAACCCAATTTTTTTTTTGGGTGTGTGGTGTATTTTAATTGGCAGATTGATAATTTGTGTAATGTCTTCTGCATAGGCTAGTGGATGGAGTTTTTGGTGTTTTGGGGTTTTTTGGAATTCGTTAGGTAAAAAAAAATTAGAGGGTGGGGGAAAGGACAGATCCCTGGGGGTACCCCCAGTTTTTAGTGTAAAGTATCTTAGTAACAGCCTTGGAATTTGTTTCTCATGGTACGGCCGTCAAAGGAAGTTGCAGAGGATTTAAACGAGAAAGGGAAGGCAGGTTGAAGTTAGTGCGAGTTTGTACTTGGGGCCCCCTCGTCCCACACATGTAAAAAAGTTTTTTTAAACGCCCTTTTTGAAACCCGGGGGCACCTTTTCTTTGTTTTGGTTTATGTGATTATTGAGAATGAGTTAATGGCACCCCGTGGGGATCTGTGTGTTTTTTTAACCCAAACTGGCCTTTTGAAAGTAGAGAAATTATTTTCCAGGTATCTGCAAAAGGCGATGTTTAAATGATTTTTCAAAGAGTTTCCAAAAAGTTTCGAAAAGGCGATAGGGCGTTTAGTTTTTTTGGGGGTCAGAGGGGTTCTTTTTTGGTTTAAAGGGAAAGGAGGATAGCAAAGCAGTTTTTGAAGGGGGAAGGGAAGTACCAGAAAAAGGGGGGCATTGAGGAGGTTTGTGTGGGCAAAAAAGTTTAGGGGTAAAGGAAGGTTTTCGGGAAAAATTTTGGTTTAGGCAAAAGGCCCAGGACCCTTTTGGGAGGAAGGTGTCTGGAGATTTTTTAATGTCGGGTGGGTGAAAGGAGTGCCCCGGTTCTTGGGAGGAAGAGGGGTCTAGATGTATGTGGCGGGTCTGGGTTGTTTCTTGTTTTGGTGCAGTTTTCCAGTGTTCTTTTTTTCAAATTTTGTTGAAAACTTTGGGGTGATGGGGGTGGGGCGTGGAAGATTTTCCCCCCAGATGTTTTTTTAAAGATTTTGGGTAGCAGCCTTTTGGTCTGAGTTTGTGGTGTTTTGGGGGTTTTGATGTGTTTTAAAATTTGTTGGTGGGAAAAGGCCCTGTTTTTTTTGGGATAAATTTTTCCAGAAGGCTTTTAGTTTTTTTAACACGCGCTGCCCCGTTTTTTGTAAAACCCCGTGACCATGTTTTGTGGGGGCTTGGTCTAGGCTGTTAAAATTTTTTTTTAAAAAGGGTTTAATGAGACTAATGGGTTTTGTTTAAAAATCTATTTGGGGTTTGTAGGGGAAGGGGTTTTTGGAACAGAAAAATTAGTTTTTTTGGGTTCTGATGAGGGTTTAAAGGGAAATAACGAGTGGTGTAGTTTTTTTTTGGATTGCGATTTTTGGCGCTTGTGAAATTTGGAGCCCCGGATGAGATCAAGTTGAGATCGATTTTAGAGATGGGTTTTTGGTTGGGTTTAGCCCTAGGTGAGGTTAATATTGTTTTGGGGTTTTTTTGAAAGCACCCAGCCCAGCTTTCTTGTGGGAGAATGAAGGTGTTTTTTGGGAATGAGATAGGGTTGGAGGAATGTTAAGAACTGGGAGGTGATCAGGGGCCTGTAAAAGGGCCGGGTGAGATGTAATTTTTAAATAGGGAGCGGGCCCGGGTTTTTGCCAGAATGTTTCCCTGGTTTGCCTTTGGCCCGTGGGGTTGAAGAATGTATTGAAGTCGGGGCCCAAAGATGAATTAGGTGTTTATGGTTTGGAATTTTGAGAAATTGGTACCAATTTGGGTTTTTACTGGTGTGTAAAGGCAGGGGTTTTTTGGGCATTCATTCAGCTATGGGGTAAGTTTGGGGGTTTTTTGGTGATTAAACAAAGGAAAGAGGCCCGTTTATGTTGAGAGGATTTTTGGGGGGCGAGCATAGGTGGTGAAAAAGAAAAAGGGGCCAAGGTGGGTGGTATTCGACCGCAAACATTTTTGGTGAATAAAAGGGATTGGGAAAAATTCATTTTTTAAAATGTTGGAATTGACAAGGAGGGGCAACCCCATCGGGGGATCATGGGGGGACTTTTGTGCAGAAAAAAACCATAAGGGGCGGATACATTGGGGGGCTTTGAGGCAGGTACTGTTTTAGCAAAACAAAAATTTTCCTCTCCTTAAAGGGAGCTCGGCCAATAGTGTCTAATTGTAAAGTAAGAACTACGTTGAACAAAACCCCTTTAAAACGTGATTTAAGGGCCCCTCCTTGGGCAAATTTAATGTCGGGGGGGGGATTTGGTTTTAAACCCCTTTGAAGGGGTTGCCATCAGGGGAATGTTGTTTGTAGGTGCAAGGGAAACCCGTTTCCTGGAGGGGGGGAAAAAATGGATCTGTTTTTAAAATGTTCTTTGGTCGGGTCCGTTAAATTTTGGGGTAGGTTTGGGTTTTTGAGGGGAAATTTTTCTGGAAGGGGGAGTTTGGGACCTGGATGGGGTTTTTTGGGTTTTGGGGGAGGGGCGAAGGTGGATGCAGAGGAAGGGGAAAATTTTTGGTAACTTGAGGAAGTGGAAGTTTTAAAGGGGTTTAGGGGGTAAGGAGGGGGGGAGGGGGTCGAAAGGCAGTAGCAGTAGGGTTTTGGGTGGGGGGTTTGAAGAAGTATAAGAGGGGTAGGGGAGGAGGGAGCTGGGGGGGAGTAGGAAGGGGGGGGGTGGGAGAAGGAAGGAGGGAAAAGGTTGTAGGGGGGTTTGGGAAGAGAAGCGGGAAGGAGGGAAAATTTAAAAGGGGGAAAATTGTTAAAAAGACAAGAAAAGGTTTAAAAGGACAGTGAAAGTCGGGTTTTGGGTAACTTGTGAGATTACCATCCAGAGTGGGCACAGTGGCAATTTTACATTTAAGTTTTGTAGTCAGTGTGGGTGTGAAGGAAAATTTTTCTTTTTAGTCGGGTTTTTTGGTGTTTGATGTGGGTAGAGTAGAAGAGGTAGCCCCAAGTGCGTGGGGAGGCCCGGGCTTTGGGGGGTGGGGGAGTAGGTGTGGAAGGGGAGGGGGGTTAAGGAAGGGGAGGGAGGGGGGGGGAAAGGGGGTTTGGGTAGGAGGGGGGTTGGGTTTTGCTCTGAGGGGGGAAAATTGTTTTTCTAGAGGCAGGAAATTTTCAAATGCATTGTGTGACCCGCCCCAGGTTTTTAAAAAATTTAAGGGGAGGTTTTCAAGTATTCCCGAAGTGGCCAGTTGCGAACATCTGGGGCAGACTTGTGTAATTTTCATGTGTTTTTTGGGCGTGGCCGAATTTGTAGCATTTTAAAACCCTTTTTGTTTTGGGTGGAAAATTTTGGAATTTAAGAGAGCGTTTGGAGGAAAAGCGGGTGGTCTTGGGAAAGAATTTCCCTTTACTGAAGAGTTAGAGGCGTCAGCAGGGGTGAACCGTATTTTGAGAATGGTAGGGTTTCTGGTCTGTAAATATCGTCCCAAAAGAGACTTTGTTCTTATACTGATATCTTTTTTTAAGTCCCTTTTTTGGCTTTGTCATAGGCTTTCAGGAGAGGTAATCAAAGGGGTTTTGCAATGACTGTTTTTTTTGGCACGGTGCCCCAGGGGTCCAAATAATGGTGAAGCCTCGTTTTTGAAGTTTTTTTCTGGTATCGCTTAGGGGTAAAGTTCGTAGGAATTTTTGTCAAGAAAGGGGTTTGAAGCCTTTGTTGGTTTTTAAGACTTTTAAATTGAGGTGGGACCAAATGACTGATATAATAAATTTTCCGGACAGATAGGGGATCAGAATTTGAAAATTTGAGGTTTAGCGGAAAAAGGGAAATTTTAATTTTTAAAAAGCAGGGGCAGGGGTGAGGTTGGGGGAGTGGAAGGGGGGGGAGGGGGAAGGCAACGAAGGGAACCCTCTAATTAAAGAAAAGATGTAAATTTGGGGGTGACAATCGGCCAAAAGTGAGGGGTAATCAGCAAAGGGCCCGACGTGTAAAAACACACGTAAATTGCCAGGGGCATGACCCTGAGGGAGGTGAAAGTACTTTTTTTGGGGCACGTATATCCGAGTGGTGGCGAGACTGGCGTAAGGCTGCAAATCAACAGGGGAAGAGAATTCAGGGAGCAAGAAAGGGTTCCTGCCCCTTTGGTCGGCAAAACCCCCGACGCACCAATCCTGAAAGGTGGGGAAGACGGGAAAGGGCCCGCAAGCACTACTCAACACGGGTAATTTCCCCAGAGAGGCGAGATCGTCGATGTTTAGGGAAGCCCCACGTCACCACTCGAGCTAAATCCCTTGATCGCTTCCACCGACCAAATGAGGTCCTACAACTTTACTTAAAAAAGGGGACACATAACTTATGTTCTTATACTGGGTGTGAGTTTTACCTTCCAAAACAAGTTTTTTAGTAGAACCCGGGTTCCCGGGGCTCCCCCTTTCTTTTATTATGAAATTTGGGGTTTAGTTTTAAACCCCTAACATGGGCCAAAGGGCTGAAGCAGTGCCCACCTTTTAATCTTTTTATTAGTACATTTCCTAAAAAAGAAAATAAATAGAAAAAAGAGTTTATAATAGTCCCGTTTAACAAATTGAGCAAGGAGGTGAAGGGAAAAACTTGTCATGTTATCACAGAACCCCCCCCCCCGACTTCCATAAACAACAAAATCGCTCATGTCATCATTTACGAAACTTTTGCCCTACTAACTCATTTACTTTGCTGCCCCCCCTTCTCACCCCTGGGAAATTCATATTCTTTTAATTTTTTTGTATTAATATTTTCAATATTTTTATTTTAAAAATTTTAAAAGGATAAATAAAAAGCAGAACAAGAGTTTATAAATGTCCCGGAGCAATTAATTGATCAAGTAAGGGGAAGGGGATCACCTTCAAATTTTCCCCCCTGACCTCCAACCTTTAAAAACTGACATCGCTTTTTTTCATCAGTCGAGAAATATTTTACCTCTTTCAAACTCCCTTTTAATTTGCGCCACAAATTTTTTAGTCATGGTAAGTTTTTTATTCGTTTTTTTATGTGTACTACTTTTTCTCAAATTTTTTATTAGTAAATTTACTAAGGAGAAAAACATATAGGACAACAAGAATACATAAATGTCACATGCATTTAAATTGAGCAAGTGAGGGGAAGGTATGAAAATTCAAGTTAAACATCTGACCTCCAGACTTTTATAGAGCAAGCTCGGCAAATTGCCATCATTCAAGGAATTTTAAAAACCCCTACTAAATGGGAAAACTTTGCTGCCTCTCCTCAATCATGGGATTTTACATTCTATATATTTTGGTTTTTAATTTTCCTATAAATTTTTTTGCATCAGGCCTACGGCCCCAGATTTTTACTTAGTTTTCAGTTTTAGTTTTTTAAAAATTTAATGCGCATTTTCCCCCACTTCCATGGACCCATTATTTTTCCCCCTTGTAACCTTTAAAACTTTCTGACCACGCCCATAGATATTAAAAAAATGAAAACAATTTTTACTCATAAACTTACCAGTCCTTTTCCCAAATTTAAAAACATAAGAAAGGAGGAACACTTTTCAGAGGCCCTTTTTTCCCAACAGGCCGGTCCTTTACAAATTTTATGCCCCACCCAACAAACATTTGACCAAACCCCAAATTTTTAATGCAAACCCCAAAAAATAACTCTGATGTGCAAGTCCCACTCCAAAACCAACCCCTCCCACCATATACTTTTCCAAACCCAAAATTTTAAACTACCCCCAATTTTAACCTCAATAACCCAACAAGGTAGACTTTTCCCCTTTATCAACTACCCTATTTTCCCAAAACAATACTTTTCCCACTCCTTTCTAAATCTAAACTTATCTAAATTTTAAACCATTACTTTGCGGGTTTTTTTCCCCCCCCTTTGGGGAGATATCCTCAAGGGCCTTTTTAATAACCCCTTTTATTAATACCTATCTTTTCCCTGGATTTAAAAAATTTTAAAAGTTTTTGATTTAAAAGGACATAGGAAATATTGGGTTTGGGAAAAAGGGAAATTGGGTGAGTGGGAAAAATCTACCTATTGGGGTTTTGAGGCTAGGACTTTGGGTAGTTTCAAATTTAGTTTTGGGTAAGTAAACGAGTGGGAGGGGTTTGGTTTTTTTGGGGGCTTTCACATTGGGGCTTGTTTCTTGGGTTTGGGATTGAAAATTAAAACAAAAAAAACATAAAAATGTAGGGAACACTGCAAAAGGCCAAATTTGGGCCCCTACGAGGCAGGGCCTTAACAAAAAGACATCTACCTAAAGCTCTAAAAAAATAACTCCTGTACCCCTTTAACCAATCAAACCCAACCCCTTTCCCCTCATATATTTGCCAGTCTCTTCTTAAAACTACCCAAAAAAGGGCCTAGCCTTTTATCACCCCACTGGGAAAACTGTTTTCCCCCATCTGCAACTCTGTTAGAAAACCAGTACTTACCTATGTCCTTTCTAAAACTAAAATTGGGTTGGTCAAATGTTTTTTTTTAGTGGGATGAATTGCAAAGGACCTGCCTAGTATGGGGCCAAAAGGCCTGCTGCATTTTTCCTCCTTTCTTATGTTTTTTATCCCCTTCGACAAGGGCCCCCCTCATTCTTCATCTACCCCAAATGAATTAACTTAAGATCTTCAATCTTTTCATAAGGAAGGGTCTCTAATTCCTTTGGGTTTAATTTTTGTCACCCCCCGCTGAATGTTTTCTAACGATTTTGGTCCATTCGTAATATGGAGAAACCCGAATTGAGCTCATAATCAAGGGGAGGCCCCTTTCTAATTAGTATAAACTGGGAACCCTGACCTCTTTAATTTTGTTGCTTACACTTCTTGATATAAATCCCCGTAAAAATTATTTCCCCTTTTTTCGTACGCTTTAGGCATTGCTGTCTTGGTTTAAGGGTTTGCTTAATAACCCAAATAAAACCCCCCCCAAAGGGCCTTTTCGCAATTCGTCGAATGCAAAAAGGGCTTGGGGGTTTTGGTAACACAACCCTTTAAACCCTGTAAAAGGGGGAAAAGGGCACAAGTGGGAACTAAATTTTACCTTTATTTTTGGCAAACGTTTTTGCTCTTCCCCGGGCCCTTTTTCAAGCTTTATAAAGTCCGGAGAGCGAAACGTTGCCCCAATAAATGTCACATTGTTGCACTTGTGTCCTTTTCTTTTAAAAATTGTCGGCAAATTTAACCCAAAATTTTTTAAAAACCTTTAAAACCCAAAACAGCATTCCTAAGCGTACAAAATAAGGCAAATAGATTTCTTGGTTTTAAAAGGGTTTCTGCTTACCCTAACCCCCCAAGTCCTTTCCCCAAAACTGTATGGCAAGTTTTATATTATTAAACTAAAGATGGTTGTTATGGACACCGGAATTACAACTTGATTTTCATGAACTGCTCTGCCACTTTTGTATACAGAGAGATTTGGTCTAAATCTCCGAAGATCCCTAAACTACTTTGAACATATCCAACCTTCTCGTTCCTTTGTATTTGCCAATATTTATGTTCCATATTTATCTTTCCATACAATTTTAGTTTTGCATTTCATTTAATGTGATAATTTACTTATACTCAAATCTTATTTTTATCAGGAGCTGGAGCTTAAAGGCTGATGATTTAGTTTCGTGGCATAAGTCCATCTTGAGACCAATATCTTGGCCTTTAAGAGCTCAACAAAAACTTGTGCCTTTTTTCAATTTGGTATGCTGTGCATCTTAAAAAACCTAACAAGTTACGCATGATCCGGAATCGAACAGCTGTAGGGTTGTAATGCAGGTATTGCTCCCAATAACCGCTGGTTCCCTTTTCCCCTGTTGGAACCATCCTGTGTTCCCTGATTCGTGGATCAGGGTTCCGAGTCCGATAAGACTGGGAAAAGGAAAGAACGAATAGAAATAACGAATTGAGAAAAAAAAAGAAAATGATGACACAGTATTATCGGATGACTGCAAGAGAGTTGTGGAAAACGAATCTAATTCTAAACTAAAACGATACTGTCACACCTGAAACAAAGTCCATTGAGAGATGGTTTCACGAGAGATCGACTTATGGAGACACTTGGAGTTCTTATAGGATTGGAACGATCCTCGTACAGTAACATATCGGGAAGTGTAAAAATTACTTTGACGAGGGAAAGTCGTGCTCCCAATGAAAATTGGAGAAGACTACAGGAAATTCAACATTGCCGGTGAGACGCACCGTGTTAAACTAGGTGTGCCCACTCAAGAATTGATGTTTGATGGTGTAGGTTATCAATGCGCATTTGGTGGCAAGCCAGTAACGTTCACATGGGTGGTCGGCTACGCACTATAAGACTAGATGGTAAGACTCCAAAAGTAAATATAAGTAATACTAAAAATACAGACTATCTGCTGGTAAAATTCAGCTGGAGATCAATTCGAATGTTGATTGATGTCTTCTTAGACTCCAGCCACAGCGATTCTACATTGATGGCAAAGAATTCGTCATTCGGGTATTATGCCTAAGAGTAACAGGGATCAGGTTTGCCAGTCCATTTTGCTGACTCGAGCAAGCGTCCAACGCATTCATCAATGAGACCTTGCAACATGTCTAAGGAAATTTCTGTCCCTTGCACCAAACCATACTCTCTAAAACCAGCATCTCAAGGATTCCCACACACAGCTGTAGTCCCATTGTGCCTCAGGCACCACCGACCATGGCTCCAAGGAAAGGGACATCAGCAACCTGCAACACAAGCCAGCCTCTTCTATGGTCAGGATTACCATCTCTTCCTGTTACTCAAGCCAACATGAGCCGACCTCAATTTACCACCCCAGCCTCGTGTGTGACAAATCAATTGGCAACAAATAGTTCAAAAGCTTGCCCCCACCTCCCCATGTGTCTTTTGATTATGCTTTTGCCAAGGAGCAAGACAAAAAATGCGAGAATAAAGAGCAAGAGAGACTCCCGTCAGTTTTCTGCCGACAAGAGCCGTTCCCGAAACGAATTCCAACCACAGGTAAAAGAACTTCTTACAGAGGAAATAAAGCACCAACCACTACCCAACGAATCATGTGCAGGACTATATCATGTGGAAGAAGTGTTGCAGATGACACATCACAAAGAATATTATGATGGTCAAGAATATCTTCGAAAGAAAATATCAGTGCAGAGACCTTCATACACACTATCTGCTCCAAAGGACCTCCAACCAGAGAACTCTCTACATGCAGAATTTACTGTGAGCCAAGGAAAACCTACGAAAGAAACTTTTTCTGAGAGACCTCCATGCACTGATGATAAGATAAAAGCCAAGAGTGACAAGAAGCATGTGAAACATCCACAAAACTCAACTAGTTCTACTGACACTAACAAGAAGAAAGGTGAAAAGGGTTTGACTAGTGCTGACACCACAGATAAGATGCAAGACAAACAGTCACTAGTCCCTTTTTTGTTGTTGCACAAGTGCCAATAGAAAATTTGGGGGAAAAACAAATTTTGTTTTGGCCCACCACTAAGAAAGATGACGAACATTCCAAAAGTTCTGACAACACTGACAAGAAGAAAAAAAAAACACTTCACTAGTTCTGGCAACACTGACAAGAAAAAAAAAGGGAAACACTCAACTAGTTCTGGCACTAACTGACAAGAAGGAAGAAGATAAGCTTTTCACTAGTTCTGGTATCACTGACAAAATAAAGAAGAGAAACATTCCACTTGTTCTGGCATCACTGACAAAAACAAAGATAAACACTTCACTTTTTCCCTTACCTCTGACAAGAAGAAAGAAGATAAAAAATTCCACTAGTTCTGGCCCCTTTGACAACAGGAAAGATAAACCTTCACTATTCTGGTACCAGAGACAAAAAAAAGAAGAAAAACATTCCACTAGCACTGAAGAAGCTGACAAGAAGCGAAAAGATAAACTCTCAACTAGTTCTGCCACTGTTGACATGAAGAAGATAAAAATCAACTAGTTCTGGTTCCCTAACAAGAAGAAAGAAGAGAAACACTTCACTAGAACAGGAACCACTGACAACAAGAAGAAGCTAAACACTCAACTAGGTCTGCTACTATTGAGAAGAAGAAAGAGATAAATGTTCCACTAGTTTCTGGCCCCCCTGAAAGAAGAAAGATAAACAACTCACCAGTACCACGTACCACTGACCAAGATGAAAGAAGAGAAAATACCCCACAACTTCCAGCACCAGAGACAAGAAGAATAGTTCTGGCAACACAACAGGAAAAAAGACAATAAAAGACAATGAAACCACCCAAGAACGTTAAAACTGGAACAAAGCTGGAAGACGCGAAGAAATATGATAATAAATCATTTGAATCATGCTTAAAATGCATGGCTAACACCCGAATGTGATTGTAAAATACACATTTTTTGTAAAATATATTATAATATAAATTTATTAACGTTTTTATTACAAAATAAAATTTGCTGAAAAATTATAATTAAAAATTTTCCATATCCTCGTAAAAACTAAAATAAGGATTTTTTGTTTCTCCTGAAACAATTTGGGTTTTTTTATATTATAATGTCATCTTCCAAAACTGCATGATTTTTAAATTTAAAAAAGGATACAAAAAAGTATTGGTTTTGAAATATAGTAGTCGATGAGTGAAACAGTAGGGCTTAGTGAGGTAATTGAAGCTTAATGCTTGGATAGTTTCAAATATAGGCAGATAAATGCACGAGAGAGAGGGTTGAATTATAGTGGGACTTCCACACTAGTTAACACGGTTATAATAGGAAATTTCCTTTGGGTAGCATTGAAAATTGGCTGGGAAGATGTGTTTATTAGTAGGTTCCGTTTGCGAAAGACCTGCTTGGGATGGGCCGGTTTGGCTGCTGGGAGTGTTCATATGTTTCTCTCTGGTTATAGTCATAACCAAGACAAGACTTGAAGGAATAGTTCAGATTTGAAATATTAAAAATTAGAAAAAATATTACAGTCACTGGTTTTGGAACAAAAGTGGGTGGGTAAGTTGGAGAAATTACTCAGAAGGGGCCCCCTTTAGTCAAGAACCATAGGTAGATTTAAAAATGTGTTAGAAAATTACTCCAGTGAGTGTGATTTGAAAATTTCCCGGCACTGGCTTAGCAGACCTACTAGGTGTTCCTCCTTTTGTTATAAAGGGTTTTGAGTTTGACACGCTTAGCACGGCCCCCCGGACTAGTGCAGTGCTTTTCTTTTCATTAGAACATAAAGGGGAAGGAACACTGCAACAGGCCTAATGGCCTATGCGAGGCAGGTCCTATTCTCCCCCCGGTTTAAGCCAATGCCTTGACCTACTGAGGTCAGACACGTCACTTAAAGGAGACACATAACTTATGTTCTTATGAATGGGTGTGAGTTGACCTACCAATCATGTTTCAGTAGACCTGCTTCAGAGCTCCTCCTTTCTTATATTATGAGTGGGTGTGAGTTAGACCTGCCTAACATGGGCCAGTAGGTCTGATGCAGTGCTCCACCTTTTAATCTTTTCATTAGTACATTTCCTAAAGAGAAAATAAATAGCAGAAAGAGTTCATAATAGTCAGTTGTAACTAGTTGAGCAATGAGGGAAGGGACAACTTGTCCTTTTATCACAGAAAACCCCCAGACTTCCATATACAACACAAATCTGCTCATGTCATCAATCACGAAACTTTTGCCTTACAACTCATTTACTTAGCTGCCACACTTCTCAACCATGGTAAGTTCATATTCTTTTTATTTGTTGTATTATATATTCTCAATATTTTTCATTAGTAAATTTTAATAAGGATTTAAAATAAATAGCAGAAAAAGAGTTCATAACTGTCAGGAGCAATTTTAAATTGATCAAGTAAGGGGAGGCATCACCTTCAAGTTTTCACCTGACCTCAGACCTTTTTATACAGTGACATTGCTTTTTATCAGTCGAGAAAA
>NW_026491341.1:0-12903 GCF_026875155.1 Cherax quadricarinatus
TTATTTTTTAATTTTTTTAATTTATTATTTATTATTATTATATATTATTATTTTATTATTATTATTATTAGCAGTAGCAGAAATGTTTGATTCTTTGCTGTGTTCAAGAGTAAACACATGATGTCACCGTCCAATACCTGTCCAAATAGCCATTCCAATATGCAGTCATGGATAGGTTTACATTATTTATACTGTAGTTTAATAGCAAATAATGAACAAACAAAACACTCACCACAGTGGTGGGAGGGCTGGCTGCCAGTTGTGGGGGTCGGAGGGAGGGTAGTGGGGACTCGCATTGGTTGAGGCAGTGGTATTTAACCCTTTGAGGGTCGACAGGCCCTCTCCGAAACTCGTTCTCAGGGTCGGCCAAATTTAAAAAAAAAAAATTATTTTCTCTTATGAAAAGATAGAGAATCTTTTCCCGATCATAAAGACACCAAAAGTTTGAAATTTGATAGAAAACTTACGGAATTATGCTCTCGCAAAGTTAGCGGTCTCGGCGATGTTTACGCATCGGCGATTTTGCCCACTTTGAGCCCCATTTTCGGCCAATTTCACTGTACTAGTTGACAACAAACATGAATATTTCGCTAGAACTCCATTTTTTCTATCGAATGGGTGCAAGAAACCACTCATTTATGAAATTCAACTATCCAGTACAGTGGTCAGAATTTAGCAATTTTGAAAATTTCACACAAATTTCAAAAGATGCCAATTTCCGAATAGGGTCCAGAATAAACAAGAAAGACATTCCTGGCACTAAAATGACATTTCCTCTAGTCATTAGTCACGTCTCAAGGCCTCTCTTATATTCTTTTGCTTTCCACTTTGAATTTTTATTCTCACAAAAAAATAAGATTTACTGTTATGCAGACTACTGTATTAGTGTAAAAAATGGTATAAATATTATTGGTGCACTTGTGAAAGAATATTAGACTCACCAGTTGACGTGTATTGCACGCTTGGCACGATTTGTTTACTTTTGAAGTTTGGTAAAAATCGAACATTTCTGCTACTTTGAGCTCAATTTCAAGGCACCTTTCTTTGTAAAACCAGTCAAAATCATCTCAATTTCTGTAATATGTCTTCCATTCTATAAAATGAGACCAAGAAAACTAGAATACAACAATAAATACCATACGAAAATACACTGCAAAGTCGCTGATTTATTAAAAAAAATGGTCAAAGTTTTTTTTTTCTCATTATGCACTGTGTGCTGCAGGATTTTTTTTAGACTGTGCACACTGACCACATAGACCCATTCTTTCATATGAAGGCCTACCAGCTTTCTCCCACTAGATTTGAGGCCGCTAGAATTTATGAGTACTAGTACGTCAAAAACCCCTACGCGTAAGACGTACTAGTACGACGAAAACCCTCAAAGGGTTAATAACATACATGTTATTAAGGCATAACATATGTATTTAGTACAATTTACAACGTTTTCATGTACTTTATGATTGTTCATGGTTGGACAAGTTAAGGAAGCAGCATTGTATTATATTTCCTACAACCAATGCGAGTCCCCACTACCCTCCCTCCGACCCCCACAACTGGCAGCCAGCCCTCCCACCTACAGTGTTCAGTGGTCAGTTGTCACGTGAGGTCACAGACCCTGAGCTGCTTTGGGGATTAGCGTGGACGGTTACAAAGCATGGCTTGCTTCTGCAGTGTTTTAAAAACTGAGGTTGGAGAGTTGAAGGAGGAGGTCTTGCTTCTCCAGGAGGAGATTAGGAGGCTGAAGGTCCACCTCAATGGGCCTGGGAGAGAGTGTGAGGTGGTTGGAGATGTGGGGAATGAGGCTTCTAGCAGTGAGGTGCAGTCTGTCTCTCACTGTGAGGAGGCTGTAGGTGGGGAGGTAGCAACGGCTACCAGCAGTGAGGTGCAGCCCAGCACCTGCTACAAGTGGCGAGTTGTTCACAGTAATGGGAGGCGCATCAGAGTAAGGAAAGTTAAGAGTGAAGATCTGAAGGTAGGAAATCGCTTCTCTGTTCTTCAGGATGAATGTACTTCAGTGGCCAGTGAAGGTAAGGGTACTACTGCCCCTGCTAATGGAGGTAAGCGCATTCTTGTGGTTGGTGACTCTCAGGTAAGATATGTTGACCGTGCTTTTTGTAATAGGAATAAGAAGATGAGAGATAGAGTGTGCTTCCCTGGAGCTGGTGTTGGGGACATTGTCAACAGGCTGGATAATATCATGTCAGGTAATGGAAACAAGCCCATTATCTGTCTCAGTGCTGGTGGAAATGATATTGGGAAGGGTAGGAGAGAAGAGCTGCTAGATAAGTACAGGTCAGCTATAGATTTCATTAAGTCTAAGGGAGGGATCCCAATCATATGTAGCATCTTGCCTAGAAGGGGAGTAGGAAATGAATGGTTGTCTAGGGCAATTGGTGTAAATTGCTGGCTAGACAGATACTGCAGGGAACTTGCAATCCCATTCATTGACAACTGGAACAACTTTTATGGCAAACATGATATGTATGCAAGGGATGGGGTACATCTCTCTGGGGCAGGGGTGGTAGCACTTGCAGACTCGATTGAGAAGGCCATTGGTGAAATGCCTATGATTTTAAACTGATGGAAGATAGAGGTATGGGTGTGTGTGGGAAACAAGCAGGTTGCAACACTAGGGTTGGTAACAGTAAATGTATAAAAGGCATTCAGCATGAAGTTATAAATAAAGACAATAGAACAGGTCAGCAAACAAAGGGGGACAGCAGAGGGCAGCAAGGGACTAGCTCCCTTAAGGTTTACTATACTAATAGCAGGAGTGTTAGAAATAAGATAGATGAGCTAAGATTAATTGCAAGTGCAGGAAACATAGATATTATTGCTATAACAGAGACCTGGCTCAATCTGAAAGATAGAGAGATGCCCTCTGAATGTCACATACAAGGCTATAAATTATTCCACACTGACAGGGTCAACAGGAAAGGTGGTGGAGTAGCGATGTATGTCAGAGACAATTTAAATTGTTGTGTTAGACAAGATATTAAATTAGAAGCGTCAGCCACTGAATCTGTTTGGTTACAGCTTCTCGAGGGCCGAGAAAAACTAATTTTGGGTGTGATTTACAGGGCCCCAAATCTTGATAGGGAGTGCAGTAAACTTCTATGGGACGAAATTCGTAAGGCATCTACATACGAAAATGTTGTGCTAATGGGAGATTTCAACTATAGACAGATTGACTGGAGCAATTTGACAGGAAATTTAGAGTCGGGTGACTTTCTTGATACGATCCAGGATTGTTTTTTAAAACAGTTTGTGACAGAGCCAACTAGGGGAAATAACCTCCTTGACTTGGTTCTTGCCAGTAGGGAAACACTAATTAATAATCTTGAGGTTAATGATGAGCTTGGGGAGAGTGATCACAAATCACTCAGTTTTAACATATCATGGAATTCCCCTAATAATGGCAATCAAGTCTCCGTCCCTGACTTTCGCTTGGCTGATTTCATAGGACTGAAAAACTACTTAGGTGGGCTGAACTGGAATGACCTGACTAGGGGTCAGGTAGGTGGTGATGGTTGCCGATATGATGCTTTCCAGGGCATAGTTCTAGCTGCTCAGTCAAATTATGTTCCAAATAGGGAAATCAGATCAAACAAAAATGATCCTAAATGGATGAACAATAGATTAAAATATCTGATTGGTCAAAAGAGAGGCATATATAGGCAAATCAAAAGAGGAGAGGGGCAATTAAGAAATCGATATATTCAGTTAAAGAGAGAAATAAAAAAGGGAATTAGAAAAGCAAATAGAGATTATGAGGTTAAAGTTGCAAGAGAATCGAAGACTAACCCAAAAGGATTCTTTCAGGTATACAGAAGTAAGATCAGGGACAAGATAGGCCCACTCAAAAGTTCCTCGGGTCAGCTCACTGACAGTGATAAGGAAATGTGTAGAATTTTTAACACATACTTCCTCTCAGTTTTTACACAGGAGGATACCAGCGATATTCCAGTAATGATAAATTATGTAGAACAGGACGATAATAAACTGTGCACTATTAGGGTCACAAGTGACATGGTCCTTAGGCAAATAGATAAATTAAAACCTAACAAATCCCCAGGCCCTGATGAACTGTATGCAAGGGTTCTAAAGGAATGTAAAGAGGAGCTTAGCACACCTTTGGCTAATCTTTTCAACATATCACTACAAACTGGCATGGTGCCAGATAAGTGGAAAATGGCAAATGTGATACCTATTTTCAAAACAGGTGACAGGTCCTTAGCTTCGAACTATAGACCAATAAGCCTAACCTCCATAGTGGGAAAATTTATGGAATCAATAATTGCCGAGGCAGTTCGTAGCCACCTTGAAAAGCATAAATTAATCAACGAATCTCAGCATGGTTTTACAAAGGGGCGTTCCTGCCTTACGAATTTATTAACTTTTTTCACTAAGGTATTTGAGGAGGTAGATCATGGTAATGAATATGATATTGTGTATATGGACTTCAGTAAGGCTTTTGACAGGGTCCCACATCAGAGACTATTGAGGAAAATTAAAGCACATGGAATAGGAGGAGAAATTTTTTCCTGGATAGAGGCATGGTTGACAAATAGGCAGCAGAGAGTTTGCATAAATGGGGAGAAATCAGAGTGGGGAAGCGTCACGAGCGGTGTTCCACAGGGGTCAGTGTTGGGCCCCCTGCTGTTCACAATCTACATAAACGACATAGATGAGGGCATAAAGAGCGACATCGGCAAGTTTGCCGATGACACCAAAATAGGCCGTCGAATTCATTCTGACGAGGACATTCGAGCACTCCAGGAAGATTTGAATAGACTGATGCAGTGGTCGGAGAAGTGGCAGATGCAGTTTAATATAGACAAATGCAAAGTTCTAAATGTTGGACAGGACAATAACCATGCCACATATAAACTAAATAATGTAGATCTTAATATTACGGATTGCGAAAAAGATTTAGGAGTTCTGGTTAGCAGTAATCTGAAACCAAGACAACAGTGCATAAGTGTTCGCAATAAAGCTAATAGAATCCTTGGCTTCATATCAAGAAGCATAAATAATAGGAGTCCTCAGGTTGTTCTTCAACTCTATACATCCTTGGTTAGGCCTCATTTAGATTATGCTGCACAGTTTTGGTCACCGTATTACAGAATGGATATAAATTCTCTGGAAAATGTACAAAGGAGGATGACAAAGATGATCCCATGTATCAGAAACCTTCCCCATGAGGATAGACTAAGGGCCCTGAAACTGCACTCTCTAGAAAGACGTAGAATTAGGGGGATATGATTGAGGTGTATAAGTGGAAGACAGGAATAAATAAAGGGGATGTAAATAGTGTGCTGAAAATATCTAGCCTAGACAGGACTCGCAGCAATGGTTTTAAGTTGGAAAAATTCAGATTCAGGAGGGATATAGGAAAGTACTGGTTTGGTAATAGGTTGTGGATGAGTGGAACAAACTCCCAAGTACCGTTATAGAGGCCAGAACGTTGTGTAGCTTTAAAAATAGGTTGGATAAATACATGAGTAGATGTGGGTGGGTGTGAGTTAGACCTGATAGCTTGTGCTAACAGGTCGGTTGCCGTGTTCCTCCCTTAAGTCAATGTGACCTGACCTGACTAGGTTGGGTGCATTGGCTTAAGCCGGTAGGAGACTTGGACCTGCCTCGCATGGGCCAGTAGGCCTTCTGCAGTGTTCCTTCGTTCTTATGTTCTTAATATATTGGGGCACCAAACATTCACGGTTTTTCAACATTCTCGAGGCTCTTGATCCCTTAACCCTCACGAATGTTGAGGGAGACCTGTATGTATATATGTATATATATATATATATATATATATAATATATATATATATATATATATATATATATATATATATATATATAATATATATTATATATATATATAATAATATATATATACAGGAGGGCCCCACTTATATGGCAGGTTAGGTTCCAGGCTACCGCCGTAAAGCGGAAACCGCCGTAAAGTGGAACACCCTTTTTTTCCACTTATAAATGCATACAAACACTAGATAACAAGTTTACACTAACATATATTAAGTTAGCAATAGAACCAGGCATCAAAAAACAATAAAGTACAATACACACATAGTGCACTCATTACTTACCTTAAAATATTTATAGTCTTAATCTAGGGTGAGACAAGTAGTATTTATTGTAAGAAATCAAGTGTGGTATGTATGGTAATAGCCAAGCTACCTTACCAGGCCACCCCACCCACACATACTATTCTATGATATTTAAGCATCCCAGAGCGATAAAATGTATATACAGTTCACTCATTACTTACCTTAAAATATTTGTAGTCTTAATGTAGGGTCAGGAGTAAGTAAATGAGATAAAACGAATAAATGAGAGAGAGAAAGAATGAGTACATGAGAGGGGACAGGCGCAGAGTTATGTAAACAAACCAGGCGAACGTAAGTTTTGTAAACAAACGAAGTGTACACGTCTGGTTTGTGTACAAGTTACATTGTGTACAGGTTGTCTCTACATTGATACGGTAGAATTAATAAAGAAGAACACTGTTACAAAAAACGCGATTCTAAAAGCTTAGAGATCTCCAGTGAATACTAGAAAGGACTGCCCTTCTATCCAGCCTGTTACTGGGTTTTCGTAACAAGTAGTCAGTATCCTTGTCCAATTATCCATTAAAATTCAGTATGGTTCAATAGTGCTTTAGGATTACAACTGGTAGGCTACTAACTAGAGAAATTAAAATTTAATAAATTTATTAAGTAATAAGTTGTCTAGAGGTATTTTATCAAAGTAGATTAAATCACAACAATCAAAATAAAATCAATCTCTCGAGTTCAATATTATTGTGCTGAAAGCACATATCACATTTATAATTCTTAAGTACCGTCAGGTACATTAACATTTAATAAGATATTACAAATATGTACAAGTAAGTGTGTGTATGCATATAAGTGCTCTTAAGTAGTTAGCTATGTCTCAAGACTCGAATAAGACTTAAACAAGTGACTGACAAAGTCCTCAAATAAACTAACTTCTTGACCGACTGGCAACCCGAACAGTCTGCTTGAACAACAAAGAATGCTAAGCCCAATAGCAATGCAATATCAAGCGACTGCGACACAGAATCAGGAACTGGGAAATAATATAACGACACTAAGTAGGGACCATCAGCAGATCCTCCACTAAAAGTTACAAAACTCCCATATTACTGAATCTAGGTTCAGCATAGGAAATACCCTGACTGTGACAGTACACAGGAACCAGTACAAATTTAGGTCAGAAGCTATAGCTAAGGACCTGAGATATTCAGAGTGTCTAAGCGACACACAACCTCAGTACAACGTCGAAAATCACAAAGTCTATACAATGTTCTGTGAACAAAGTTCTACAGAACTAACAAGAATAATGAGACAGACAATCTGTCCAACCAGCAAGCGAGTCTCCAGCAGACTGACTACTTCACGAGAGGTGAGGACACCCCCCCCCTCGATCACGTGATAGCTACGTGGACAACTGCAGCTCAGAAGCCGGCAGAAATAACGAGCGACAAAGCGAAAATTTACAGTAGTTTTGACAATCAAGACTAACTGAGCACATATTACGTACATCCTAACAACATAAGCTAAATAACAATATAACAGTCAAATAATAATATAAAGTCATACATTTACGATTTAGCTATTATCGCAAATATAAGCAATATAAAATTAAATGAAAAGGTAATATACATTACATATATACATAATAATCATTGTAACCCATTCAGGGGTTGCAACACCCCCCCCCCCCAACACGACAGAGGGTCGCACTAGGAGTTGCATGAATGTCTTTCACATTATTTCTGGTTACTCATATCAATATTATCAAAATAAATATTAACGAGTCTCTCTTGTGCCAAGCACCTCTACAATTTTGAAAAAAATATCATGGATGGATTAATGAAAATGTGTATATTAACGTAATATATGACATTTAAATGACTCGATGATTATTATTATCATTACTAATATGATGTCTGGAGACATAAGACACTTACCAATTTTAATGTGTACCTGCATGCCAGCACAGTATGTAAGTTTATTTAGGTACAGGTATACATAAGTATAATTATCAGAGTATATATAAAATATGAAATAACTTTTAAAAACATTTGAAATTTTGGAGTTTCCAGACAAAATGGAGAGACTTAGTGCTTACTGAGCTCATGGAGAATGTAAACAAACAGGGTGGGGCACGGTGACCGTATTAGAAAGTCAGGTGGGGGGAGCCGTATAGCGAGTTTTGGTCATAATTTGAAATGTCCGTATTAGCGGAATGCCGTAAAGTGAAACGCCGTAAAGTGGGGCCTTCCTGTATATATATATATATATATAAACTACTTTATAGAAAGCCCATTATTATGCAATGCATTTCAGGCAGCCTTGACCCTTTTAGGGTCCAGACCTCAAATCTGAAAATTCCCCACAGGGTCCAAGAATTTAACCCCTAAATTGTCCAAATGTATATATACGTTCTTACCACTAGCGCCTCGAATATACTATATATATACATTTTATTTTTCATTCCTTCAAAATTGGCGTCATAGGCCTGAGTCGCCTAGACATGAGAGAATGGGTCTGCACACTCAGTGTGTGCTGTATGAAAAAAATCGGGGACACCTGGGTACCACATGGTAGGACCAGTTCAGCTCCATCTTGGGTCAACATCATGGTACATCCTCTTGATTCACTCACGCCTCGTCGTATTAACACTACTATTCAAAGAAAGTGATATAGAATGTGAGTTTAGTGAATTTGACACCAGTGGGGCCACTAATACAGTGGACCCCCGGTTAACGATATTTTTTTCATTCCAGAAGTATGTTCAGATGCCAGTACTGACCGAATTTGTTCCCATAAGGAATATTGTGAAGTAGATTAGTCCATTTCAGACCCTCAAACATACACGTACAAACGCACTTACATAAATACACTTACATAATTGGTCGCATTGGGAGGTGATTGTTATGCGGGGGTCCACTGTATTCAAGGAATTAGTGAAAATACAGTGGACCCCTGAGTTTCATGATTAATCCATTCCAGAGAGTCTGCCGAATGACGAAATTGCCGAATGGCGAAATCATTTTCTCCATAAGAAATAATGGAAATAAAATTACTCCGTTCCAGACACCCAAAAATATTAAAAAAAAAAAAAATTCAAATTAAATAAAGATTTACGTACAGAAAACAATGAGAAATCAAGTACATACATAAAATAATAATAACATTACACATACCTTTACTGAAGACTTCTGGGTGGATGGAAGACAGGAGGAGGGGATAGGAGGAAGGTGTACACTGTTGTTTGGAAGGGAAATCCCCTTCCATAAAAACTTCAGGTACCCAGTCCTTATCTGGGGTTGCTTCCCTTCTTTGTTTTTTAATGACACTGGGAACAACTTGAGAGTCACTGGACCCCTGTCGCACAAAATATCTGTCCAGAGAGCTCTGTTTCTGGCGTTTCTTTAAGATTTGTCTGAATTGGGACACAACACTGTCATTGTACATGTTGCCAACATGGCCTGCAACAGCTTTGTCAGGCTGAAGTTCATCCATAACTGATTGCACTTCAGTCCACTTTGCACGAATGTCCTTAATCTTTGAAGAAGGCATCTTCCTCCATCTCTCTTCCTCCTCGTCCTCTGCAGCAATTTCCTGAGCTGTGGTCTCTTGCTGTTGCAGATGAAGCTCTGCAGTGGTTAGCTTTTCATCGTGATCCTCCACCAACTCTTCCACATCCTCGAAATTCGCATCCAACCCCATGGAATTCCCCAGTGACACACTACTTTCCACAACTGGCATAGGCTCCCTAGGGTCAGCCCCAAACCCTTCAAAACCCCTCTCTTGTACACATTGTGGCCACAATTTTCTCTAAGCAGAATTCAAGGTCCTATTAGTCACTCCCTCCCAAGCCTTACCTATAAGGTTTGTGCAACTGAGGATCCTAAAGTGATCTTTCCAAAATTCTCTTAGGGTCAATTCAGTGTCAGAGGTCACTTCAAAGCACTTTTGAAACACTTCTTTGGTGTACAGTTTTTTGAAATTTGAAATGACCTGCTGGTCCATGGGCTGGAAGAGAGGAGAGGAGTGGTATTAGGAGGCAAAAACTTCACTTTTATGAAGCTCAACTCCCCTGCAATTCGCTCTGGCAAGTCTGAAGGATGAGCAGGAGCATTGTCTAATACCAGGAGGCACCTGAGGTCCAATTTATTTTCCAGGAGGTAATTTTTCACAGTGGGGCCAAACACATGATAGAACCAATCATAGAAAATGTCCCTAGTGACCCATGCCTTACTGTTTGCCCTCCACATCACACACAAATTAGCCTTGATGACACTGTTTTTCTTGAACACTCTGGGATTTTCAGAGTGATACATGAGTAGAGGCTTCACTTTGCAATCCCCACTAGCATTACAACAAAACATTAAAGTTAGCCTTTCATAGGCTTGTGTCCTGGCAGTGCTTTTTCCTCCTGTGTAATGTAGTTCCTGTTTGGCATTTTCTTCCAAAACAGGCCTGTTTTGTCACAATTAAACACTTGTCGGGGTTTTAATTTTTCAATGTCTGTGTACTCCTTGAATTCCTGCACATATTTTTCAGCCGGTTTTTTGTCACAACTGGCAGCCTCACCATGCCTTATCACACTGTATATGCCACTACAATTCTTAAATCTCTCAAACCAACCTTTGCTGGCCTTAACCCTTAACCCTTTGACTGTTTTCGACGTATAAATACGTCTTACGAGCCAATGTTTCTGACGAATATATACTCAATAATTCTAGCGGCTTCAAATCAAGCGGGAGAAAGCTGGTAGGCCCACATGTGAGAGAATGGGTCTGTGTGGTCAGTGTGCACCACATAAAAAAAATCCTGCAGCACACATTGCGTAATGAGAAAAAAAAAACTGATCGTTTTTTTGGAATAAAACGCCAACTTTGAGGTGTATTTTCGTATAGTATTTATCGTTGTATTCGCGTTTTCATGGTCTTAGGTGATAAAATGGGAAACATATTACAGAAATAGAGATGATTTTCATTACTTTGATGACGAAAACGACCTTGAAACTGAGCTCAAAGTAGCGGAAATGTTCGATTTTTACCAATGTTCAGGAGTAAATAAATCACACCACACGTCCAATACACGTCAACTGGGAGTCTAATATTCTTTGACTAGTGCACTGATATTATTTATACCATTTTTACAATAATGCAGTAGTCTGCATAACAGTAAATTTTGTATTTTTTGTATGAAAAAAAAAATCAAAATAGAAAGCAATAATATATAAGAGGGGCCTAGAGATGTGACTAATGAACAGAGCATATGTTATTTTAGTGCCACGAATGGCTACCTTGTTTTTTCTGACCCTATTTTGAAATTGGCATCTTTTTTTGTTTGCATTGAAATTGGCCAAATTGCCAATTTCTGACCACCATATTGGGTACTCCAAATTAGTAAATGGGAGGTTTCTTGTACTCAGCTGATAGATAAAATGGAGTCTAAAGAAATAGCTATGAGTTTGGTCAACTGGAAGAAGGAAATTGGCTGAAAATAGGGCTCAAAGTCGGAAAAATTTTCCAATACGCATATGTCGCCGAGACCACTAACTTCGCGGGAGCATAATTCCATGAGTTTTCGATCAAATTCTCGAACTTTTTGGGGTCATTACCATCGGGAAAAGATTCTCTATCATTTCATAAGAAAAAATAATTTTTTTTTTTTTTTTTTCAAAAATGAGCGACATAGAATGACAGTTTCAGAAAGGGGCCCGAAACAGTCAAAGGGTTAAAATGTCCAAACAAAAGATCTATGTTTCACGTGGGTAGCACTCGAAACCCTTTTTTTTCTCCATTTGAAAGCATGTAAAAAAAGTAGATCATGTTTTGGAGCGCTACGGGACATCAACGTAGGTAAATTCACTAACATCACCACTAGTTGCAGGCATTTTTAATTAAATCAAACAAAGCAACTGCTTTGCCTTTTCACATATTGACTGAGAAACACTATCTCCTGATAATTATTTTTTCGTTCATCCACACCAACAACAGTCTCTCCGCATCTTCGAGTATTTTCAATCTCTGTTTTGAAAACATACTTGCACCTTTTAAAAACAACAGCTTCCTTGATTTCCTTTCTGTTGGAGAAGATAGTAGCGATGCTTGATTGGGGTTTGTTATACGACCTGGCCAGCTCGGAGGCACGCACTCCACTTTCGTACTTTGTTCAATTTCCATAGTAATTTCTTTAATTCCATAGAATTCTCACCCTTTTTACCACAGGGTTGGCACTAGAAGCTTTCTTGGGGCCCATGGTGGCTTATTTAGCAGTTACAAGCACTAAAAACAAAAGGAATGATACAAAATGGAACTGTCCGCAGGGCTTGTAAACAAGGTACACTAGCTGAAGGCAGGGCACTGAGGTGCCCCTCAGGCTGGATGGACAGGCAGATGCGTTCAAGACGAATGTCCTTACCCGAGTTTTCCATTGCTGGTCGAGCCAGTATTTTTACGCAAAAACGCATCGTTGCCCGATTTTACGTTAGTTGATGCCATTGTTGGTCAAGGGTCCCACTGTATTCAGGCACTGGGCGAGAGAACGTATATATATATATGTTTGGACCATTTAGGGGTTAAAAAAAATTATTATTATTATTATGAAATGGTAGAGAATCTTTTCTGAAGGTAATAACACAAAAAGTGCGATACAGTGGACCCCCCGCATAACGGAACGCCTTGCATAGCGGACAATCCGCAAAAGCGGACGCTTTGTTCGCTAAAATTTTGCCCCCGCATAGTGGACAAAAAACCCGCTCAGCGGCCTTCGTCCGAGAAAACGCCAATGTGCGCCCTCACCAGCCTCACATTTGCCCCCTGTCCATTGTTTTAAAA
>NW_026491343.1:0-22559 GCF_026875155.1 Cherax quadricarinatus
TCCCCCCCAAAAACCGGGTCCACAAGTATTATTATCAAGCACATAAAAATATGAAAAAAAAAGCCAACAAAAAGTTTACACTAACTTAATTAAGTTAGCAATAAAATAGCTTTAAAAAAACAAAAAAAAAGTAAGATACACCAGATTTACACTTATTACTTACCCTAAAATATTAATATTAATGTGTGAGAGGTGAGTGGCAGGGTGTTTATTGAGTAAAATCAGAATGGCACACCATCATCCTCTAACTTGGCACTTAAAGCAAGAGGCTTACGACTTCTCTTTTTATCACAGCTAAGCTTAGACGCCTTCGTCAATGAGAGCCAACTAGTTAACAAAAGAGTAAATGAGAGAGAGAACGAGATACAGAGTTGAGACAATGTAAGAACACAAACCGAACAGGCAGTGGGCGATCACTTGGTCAGACGAAATAAATGGGTATTAACGTGTGTCTACTTTTAGTTCATTCACATTTATAATAATAATAATATTATTATTATTATTATAAAAAGCACTAAACCCACAAGGGTCATGAATTGCTATATATAGAGTAAAGGGATACGAAAAGAATATTTTTCTACAGTTATCCCCCAGTGTTTGACTAGAGAAAACGTAATTCTTCCGACACTACCTACACAGCTGCTTTGTAAACAAATCTCATATTACGTCAATTTTTATTCTGTGAGTGTATGTATCATGTTTATATGCTATGTAATGGGTTTCATATATAATTTTGAGGAAAATATCATAGATGGATTAATGAAAATGCCTATATTAATGTAAAATAAGACATTTAGTGTGCCCAAGAGTGATTATTATTACGTAGTATTGGCGTCATGAGTAGAGAGACACTTAGCGATTTTAATATGTACCTGCACACCAGCACAGTGTGTAAGTATATTTAGGTACAGGTACACATAAGTATAATTATCAGAGTACATATAAAATACGCAGTAACTTTAAAACACTTGAAATTTTGGAAAGTTTCCTGACATAATAGATGTGGTCACGGAGAATGTAAACAAACCGGGTGGGGGCGCCGTATTTGAAAGACCGCTTGCCGTATAGCAAATTTTGGTCATAATTTGACATTGCTGTATTAGCAGAACGCCGTAAGGTGAAACGCCGTAAAGCGGGGCCCTACTGTATTATCATTATTATTAGTACATACCTATTATTATTATAATAATTTTTTTTTTTCAACAAACCAGCCATATCCCACCAAGGCAGGGTGACCCAAAAAGAAAAACGAAAGTTTCTCTTTTTAAATTTAGTAATTTATACACAAAAAGGAGTTACTAGCCCCTTGCTCCTGGCATTTTAGTCGCCTCTTACAACATGCATAGCTTACGGAGGAAGAATTCTGTTCCACTTCCCCATAGAGAGAAGAGAAATAAACAAGCCTCGGCAGCAGCGGCATCCTACCAGCTCTTCTTCCTCAAGAAACCATCGCTCATCAAAACTTGTGATGGCCTAAGTGAAGGTACAACTAAATGAACCCACGTAGACCACAAAATGACCCAAGAAAACTAAGAATGTAACCCAAATCTTGACAAAATTAGAAGATCTAAGGAAGACAGCCCTGCTAACCCAAACACTGCCTCCGCTGCCAGACAACCACTTAACCCAAGCTCTGAGAAAACAAGCCTTCTCCTCCATAGCTACACAGTATCTACTTCAGTGATACTATGAAAGGATATCGCAGAAGAAACAACATCAGTAATAAAAGAATAACAGCAAGGACCCTAGAACTCAACTTGTCTACCCAGCAGGACACCGGTGTATCATCAACCCCCCTCACCACCACCACCCAGAGAACAACAACAAACATGGCTGACTCCCCCTCCAACTCCACTCCCTTCAAAGGATTCACCCATGATAACTCAGGTATGATTATTCCTGACAATATCAAGGACTACATCGTTGCTCTAGAAAACAAAATCAAAGATATCAAAGGAACACTTGCGCGACGAGAATCCAAGATAACCAACCTCGAGAACACGATCCAAAACCTTGAAGACAAGTTTACATCGGGAAGTGTTGACACAGAAAATACTCTGAAAGCAGCTATAGCCAGTCACACTGAACAAATAACAACAATAAATATGAAGGTTGAAGAAGCAATCAAGGACTGGAATCAGAACATGCACACTCGACTAAATGAATACTTTGATTTCCAAGACGACAAAACTGAACAAGACAAGTTGTCTGATGCAGTTATAATAAACAGTCCACACATTCCTAGTGACATAACCCAAGCACAGTGCAAAGAAACTGCTATCAGGATAATACAGGACCACGTACAAGTCATCATGCAAAACAATGAAATCAAAGAAACACGTTTGCTAGGAAAACCAGTAGTAAACACAGTATAATGATCAGACTTCATTCATATGATAAAAGAAAGGACCTAATTAAATCAGCAATTACAATGAAAATGTAGTGTACATAAATGAGTGTCTAACAAGAAACGTCAAAACCTTCTGTTCAGGCTGAGAAAACTTAAACATGAAAACAAAATACATCAGCGTTTCACGCGAGATGTTTAAAATACTAGTAAGGAAAACATCAACAGGACAACAATATGCCATCTCAAACGAACATGATTTCTCTACCTTCCTTAGAAAAGCTGACATTTCAGTAACAGATTAGATAAGTGCCCTTAATACATATATACGTGTGGTGCATATACTGTACGTTACTATTATATTGTGCATTATTATTTTTTTATTTTTCATCACTAGCTAATGCCAACTACCTCCAATACATTTTACTTCTTTCTTACTGCTATTAATTGCTCATAATTTTGTGTTACAAGTCAAATCTTACTCCAAATTAATATTATTCATCGTTCTTACCTGTCCATTTAATTTTGTTTACCACTACTTGTTTTAGTCACCTTTTATAGTGTGTGCAATTAGTGTATATTCCAATTACTTTTTTTGCAAGTCCCAAAACTATCTTTTGCTAGCTAGTACCAACTACCTCATTTTTTTTTTTTTTTTTTTACTTTTTATTGTGCAATAAACTGCTCAACTTATTTAATATTACAAATCAGATCTTACTCCTAAACCAATATTATTTCATAGTGACTATCTGTCCATTTAACTTTGTTTACCATTACTTAATTTAGCTCTTTATATATTTTCTCCTTTATTTTAGCCTTATATAACTACCCTAGTTCATATATTCACAATTGTTAAAATAATCAAGGTGCTATTCTCAGGTGCTAAAGTGTAATAAGTTCACTATTTTGCCATTATGTTCCAAAACTCATTACTTATATTAGTCCCTTTTATATTGGTTTCCCTAATTCTAACTTTAAAGAATTACCTTTTAAAGTACTACCTACTATCATATTCCCCAAGCTCCATTATTGATCATCACTTTTTTTGGGTTCACCACAAATTATTTTAGTCCCTTTTATATTGTCTCCTTTAAATTTTAGCTTTAAAAACAAACCTAGCTCATTTTTTTTACATTGTTAAATATTTCAGGTGCTATTTTTTAGCTTTAGAATATTTATTTTGGGTTTTATACTTAATTTTCTAACTATAGATTCACTACAAATCTTATATTACAAGAAATTGATCCTGATACTAACCCTCTTATTTAATGACTTAAATGAATCAAAACAGTTACTGTAATTACTACATAAATTACATGAAATTACTACTAGAGTGGACCCCCCGGTTTAACGATATTTTTCTCTCCAGAAGTATGTTCAGGTGCCAGTACTGACCGAATTTGTTCCCATAAGGAATATTGTGAAGTAGATTAGCCATTTCAGACCCCCAAACATACACGTACAAACGCACTTACATAAATACACTTACATAATTGGTCGCATTCGGAGGTGATCGTTATGCAGGGTCCACTGTATTTTGGGGGTCGAAATATACCAACGAGAAGCAAATATTACTACAGAAAAAGCGTCTTTCCCCCAAAATTCCCACCATCAACTATAGTGATAATATGCATTTACTGGGGGTGGAGACGGAAAAAAAAAAAAACTAGAAAAGCTAGATACAGTGATCGACAAACAAGGGTTGAGGCTCGACTGTTCGTCATTGTAGGAGCTGCCAGCAATCACCGGTTCTTCAACACGAAAGTTATACTTTTGTACAATCAAATCACATATTTCTCGGGTAGATAAATTCCCAGTATGTAGATCCTTTTTATGTGTTAGCCCAGTATGTTTTAAATAATGGACCCACTGATCAATCAGACTGGTTCTCCAACCTTGACTGGTCGAACCCTCAACTGGTCCAAACCCTCGACCAGTTTCAAACGGATTCGTTGGATAATAAAGCAGACTGTAAATGGATGGAGTTGTAGGCGCCCTTATCAAACACAAACAATAAATATAAATCAGGAACGTACACCGGTAAGCTGTCCTAATATACAAGTACAGTTAGAAAAAGATATACAAATAGCTGGAGCTTCACTTTAAGGAGGTTATTAATAGAGTATTAAAGAGGTTTCTAGTAAATTACAGTAAATCAACCTTTTCAAATCATTATGAAGCCCTGCTAGACCTAGTTTTTGTCAAATAAGGAAACACTAGTGAATAATCTGGAGATCACTGAAGAGCTTGGCGCAAGTGATCACAAATCCACACCTTTAGCATTAATTGGGAATGCAAAATAATGATAATACAGTAAAAATCCCCGTTTTTTCGTTCGGGGCCGATTATAATGGACTTAGGGAACATCTGTCTAATCTTGATTGGGGTTATCTAGCTAATGATTTTATTGACGATAATCATACTTATGAATATGAAGGGATCTGCTTTTATGATTGTTTTCTTAAAAAAATGTACACAGTCCCCCAGAGTATAACATTCCCCAGAGAAAATTAGGGTCTAATAATAACGACCCCAAATGGGTTAACAGGGGGTTAAAGCATCTATTGGGGGAGAAAAGGGGAATTTATAGGCGCATCAGAAAGGAGGGGTTAACCTTACTGACCAATATGTTCAGCTTAAAAGAGAAGTAAAAAAGGCGATAGAAAGGCTAAACGTGACTATGAAATTAGAGATCGCTAATGAATCAAAGACTAATCCAAAGGGGTTCTTTCAAGTGTATAGGACGAAGGTGAAGGAAAAAGTAGGACCTCTGAAATCTGGGAATGGACAGCTGACGGATAATGAACTGGAATGTTTTTCCTTATTTAATGACTTTTTTTTTGCCCAGTTTTTACACAGGAAGATGTAAATGAGATTCCAGTAATTAACAATTATTTAGTTCCTGATAAATTTTTAAGTTAACAAATATTACTGTCAACGAGGGACTGGTTATTAAACAAAATAGACAAAACTGAAACCAAAATAAGTCCCCTGGACCCGATATTTTTGTTTCAAGGGTACTTAAGGAATGCAAGATGGAGCTTAGTCAGCCATTAACGAGTTGTATTCAATGCGTCCATCCTTACCAGTGTTGTGCCAGAGATGTGAAGATGGCCAATGTGGTTCCTATATTCAAATCGGGGGATAAGTCCACTCCTTAAAAATTACCGTCCAATAAGCCTGACATCTATAGTGGGCAAGTTACTAGAATCAATTATAGCTGACATTATCAGAAGCACCTTAAGAGCATAACTTTGATAAATGAATCTCAGCATGGATTAAACGAGAGGTCGTTCCTGCCTGACAAACTTACTGACGTTCTTCAATAGAACATTTGAGGCAGTTGACAGTGAAAAGGGAATATGATAATTGTTTATTTGGATTTTAGTAAAGCCTTCGACAGATACCTCACAAGAGACTCTTAAGAAAAGTGGCAGCTCATGGTATAGGAGGTAAAGTTCCTAGCATGATTGGGGCAGGCTTACCAATAGAAAGCAGAGAGTTACAATTAATGGAGTGAAACCCTGAATGGGGATTAGTCCACTAGTGGCGTTCCACAAGGATCAGTTTTAGCCCTCTCCTGTTTATAATTTAAAATTAATGACCTTGATGAAGGGATTACTAGTGACATGATAAGTTTGCTGATGATACAAAGATAGGCCGTATAATTCACTCTGAGGAGGAATAAATTGAACTCCAGACGATTTGAACAAATTAATGTCATGGCTGAAAAATGGCAGTTTGAAGTTTAATGTGGATAAGTGTAAGGTACTTGTCCTTGGTAATGAAAAAAACCCCTCGAACTATAATCTAGGTGAAGTAGAGCTTGTTCATACAGAATGTGAAAAAGACTTTGGGAGTCATGGTAAGCAGAAATCTAAAGCCAAGACAGCAGTGCCTTAGTGTGCGCAAAAGGGCCAACAGATTACTTGGATTTATCTCAAGAAGTATAAGTAACAGAAGTCCAAAAGTTATTTTACAGCTCTATACATCACAGTGAGGCCTCATTTAGATTATGCTGCTCAGTTTTGGTCTCCTTACTACAGGATGGACATAGACTCATTAGAGAACATACAGAGAAGAATGACTAAAATGATTTACTGGTAAGGAACCTCCCGTAGAAGATAGACTTAAAGCCTTAAATCTCCACTCTCTGGAGAGGCCGTAGAATGAGGGGAGATATCATGAAGTGTATAAGTGGATGACGGGCATAAACAAGGAGACATTAATAAGTACTGAGGTGACGAACCAGGTAAGAACCAGGAATAATGGATTTAAGTTGGATAAATTTAGATTTAGAAAGGACATAGGAAAAGTAACTGGTTTTCTAAAGAGTTGTAGATGCGTGGAACAGTCTTCCCAGTGGGGTGATAGAGGCTAGGACCTTGTGTAGCTTTAAGAAGAGACTGGACAAATATATGAGTGGGAGGGGCTGGGTTTGATTGGTGCCCATTGGGTACGGGAGTTATTTCTTGGGTGGCTTTAGGTAGAGATCGTTTTGATAAGGCCCCTGCCTCGTATGGGCCAGTAGGCCTTCTGCAGTGTTCCTAAAATTCTTATGTTCTTATGTTCTTATGTTCTTATGTAGTCTGCAATCAATCAAACAAACAGGCTTCCACAGGGAAATAAATTGTCATTTTTGTGGAAATTTGGTGTCACCTCCTTGGGGCAGATATCCAAGAACTAGCTACAAGCATATTAAAACAGGGAAGTTTTTTTGGGGTTTACGCCCAAATGAGATAAATCGTGGCCTAAAATCACATTGGTATTAAAATGGGATAACATCAAAGCGCTTTCATAGCAACCTGGAAGCTTTCAAACAACAGATGGGAACATAAAAAGTCGGGGCTGAATGGTACTGCCCTTGATACTGGCCATGTAGTCAGAAACTGTAAGCTGGAGGTGATTTTCTGGTATCAGTAAATGTGGGGCTGATAGTGCTGTCCTGGTAGACAGTAGGTGAAGCTGGAGGTGCTGTCCTGGAGACAGAAATGGTGAAGCTGGAGATTTTTGTCCAGGTAGTCGGGAATTATACGCAGGAATGGAATCCCATATAAATGACCTCATGGGAGACGGGAGCCGTAGGGGGGAAACAAGTGTAGTTAAAGATAAGATAAAACCAATATTGCAAACTAGAATACCACAGGAAATAGCAAACAAGAGGACTCCACAGCAATAGTGGGGAAATATATTACCAAAACAACTGGGGGAGCTCCATTGTTGGTGCTAGGGAGGATGGGAATAAGACAGGTAAACATGCACCAACGGGGAATACAGTCACAGAAACCCAAGGCAAATGGAAACCAACCCTGTGTACATACTATGCACTTGGTATCTGCAGGCATGGGAAATCTGGAAAAACAGATGGGATGTCAACAAATGACCACCCTAGAAAATGCCGTGCCCATATGACAACAGGAAAATGCAAACTCCCTTCCTGTAAACTTTTTCACCCTGAAATGTGTACCTCTTCAGTACAGGAAAAGACTGTGCTATAACTTAAATTGCCAGGCACACCATCTAAAGGGAAAACAAGATACAAAACATCCAGGCCATGGGAAAACCTGGGTAGCCACAGCCACTCAAGAGGGAGGGGTTTTTTAGTGCCGGGAAAGGAAAATAAACTGGCAGGAAATGGCAGAAATCGTACACCAAATCCAGTCATTCCTGGAGTGGAACCACAGTCGATGGCCTCCACTCCAAACCAACAGATACAGATACTAATGCCGGAAAAAAATCCCCCCCCCCAATACGAACAATACCCCCAAAGTCCGATGACATTCTTCTTTGCAAATATACAGGGTCTAAAGCCAGCAACAAACAAAAAAAATACCTTTAAATCCGTGGACTGCTTGCAGAGGCAAAGGCAATGTTCGCGGCTTTCACCGAGACCCACAAAAAGGATCACTTGGACAACGAAATATGGATCCCAGGTTACAGCCTATACAAGATGCACAGAGTGAACAGGCAAAAGGGGGGGTTTGGCCTGTACATTGCAGAGTCACTTGTTTGCACAGAACTGCTTAATGCCCCAAATGATGTAGTGGAAGTTTTAGCAGTAAAGATCAAGAACCAAAACCTAGTCATTGTGGTAGTCTACAAGCCTCCGGATGCAACACCCCACAATTCCAGGAACAGCTGTTAAAAATTGACCACTGTCTGGAAAATCTGCCAGCTCCTGCACCCAACATCTTGCTCCTGGGGATTTCAACTTAAGGCACCTAAATGGAGGAATATAGCAAATAATATTGTTGCAGTAATAACACCAGGGGGCAGCTCGATGAAAACTCGCACTCACATGGGGTTTTTAAATCTCTGCACAAAATTCAATTTAACCCTTTCAGGGTCATTTCCCGTAGATCTACGGCTTCACGTTGAGTGTCCAAACCGTAGATCTATGCCAAAATTCTAGCGCCGTCAAATTTAGCGCGAAAACGCTCATAGGCCTACTGTGAGAGAAGGGGGTCTGCGTGGTGGGTGTGTGCCATAAACAAAAAATCTAGGCACCCCGAAATAGCATTGTGGGAACGCCGGCTCATTTTAACCCTTGTTCACCATGCCTCGTTGCAAGTCAGCTCTCACTCCCCGGAAAATTGGGACTCTCCTCTTCCTATCTGATAGTTCTGACACTGATGGAAGTGGAAATGAAGACGAATTCTACGGCTTTGAATCAGTTAGTGACCGAAAAGAATGACCAGGATATCGATAATAGTGCAGAAAACCCTGACGATCCTCAACCTTCTACCTCTGGTGGGGGCACTCGTGACTCATGGTCGGTTGTTCCTCATCGCAAGAGAAAACTAATATTTTCGCGGGGCCAGGCCTCTGACTTCAGTAATGATGATGAAGTGACGGGGATTGTGATTTTATTGCGCTCGACGATCATTCGAGTAGTGATAGTGAGGATCATATTTCACCATGAAGCGTCGGTATTTTCGGCCGCCGCATGCGCTCGGGTAACTGTACCCTATGCTGTGCCCGGGGGAACGGAGTACACCCCGGAGTACATCCCGTGGCCCAACACCATTTTTTAGGTAGTGATAGTGAGGATGATGTGGCTACACTTGGCATGGATAAACCACAGGCATCAGTGGATGGTGTTAGGGGGTGATGGTAGTGGCACCGCCATGCGTGACTCACCAGGCCATGCTGGGCCCTACGCTGCTGACTCGTCAGTTCAAGGACAAAGCGGAGCGCCAGCCACCAGCCCACCAAAACCCACAACCACCCCACAACCAGCCTATGATGTCCAGTATCCACCAGCAACCGTATTGGGATTGGCAGCAAAATCCCAATTTTGTTCCCAAGCCTCACCACTTTGATGACTCTCAAAGTGGAATTCTACCTACTTGTCCCCTTGGAACCACGGCCCAAATGAACTGGAATTCCTTTAATTTTCTTGACCAGCCATTGATGGAAATTATTGTCAGGGAAAGTATTAAGTATTTTGAGTACACCATGGCAAATACGATCTTATCACCACAGTCAAGACTAAGCAGCAGCAGACGATGCTACAGCAGCAGCAGCAGCAGCTGAAACCACCAATAGTAGCGATGGTTGATTGGGGTTCATTATAACAACCTGGCCAGCTCGGAGACACGCACTCCACTTTCATACTTATCAATGATCTTTTTCTTCATCTCTATGTAATTCCACCCTTATTGCTGTAGGGTTGGCACTAGAAGCTTCCTTGGGGCCCATGGTCACTTATTTTCCAGATAAAATCACAAAAAACACTGTAAAATACGAAATGTTACGATTGTATGCTTGGATGCTACCGCGGAGGCTGGCTGGTAAACAATGCCACCGGTGGAACATGTGAGGCTGGGTAAAGGGGCACATTTGGACGCGTCTCGGACGAACAGCGGTGAGCGGGTTTTTGACAGTATGCGAGGCAAAATTTTGCGATTAAAGTGAGCGGTATGCGGAATAAATGGTATGTGATGCCAACGGTATGCGGGGGTCCACTGTATTGCTTACAAAACTTGTTTACAAGTTCATTGTAAACAAAATGATGAAAATATTAGTGCGGTTATTGGTTAAATACAATGGTACCATATAGTACAATGGTACCATATATTTCAATGGTACCATATAGTACAATTGTACCATATGGTACAATGGTACCATATGGTACAATGGCACATTATACAATGGTGCCATATGATGCAATGGTACCATATAGTAGAATATGGTACAATGGCACCATTTGGTACAATGGTTCCATATGAATACAATGGGGAACCATGAACAATTGGTACCATATGGTGCAATGGTACCTTATGGTACCATATGGTACAATGGTTTTCATATGGTACATTGTACCATACAGTACAATACCACATGGTTCATTGTACCATATGGTACTATATGGTACTATTGTATTCAACACAATAAACACACTTATATTTCAACATTATTTTATTTACAATAATTGTTTACAACAAAAAATGCAAAAATGTTGTATAATAGTAATGTTCTATTTTATATTTACAAATGTCAGGAACTCGACCCTGTTCCTTGAGTGGATGACAAAGCGCTTTGTCTTGGAAACTGCTGATCAATAGCTAACTTGCGTTGGCCATCAGTCTTGGCTGGTGTCTCCTGCCACCAACACCTATTGACCATATGGTACACGGTATCATATGTTACAGGGTCCATATGGTACATTGTACATATGGGATAGTGTACCATGCAGTACAGGAAAACATATGGCACAGGGTACCATATGGCACAGGGTACCATATGGCACAGGGTACCATATGTTAACGGCAAGCCCCCGAAAAAGTATATCATTTAACCACCCGCTACCAGAATACCAAACAAACCCGTTACATATGGCACAGGTACCATATGGTACAGGGTACCATATGGTACAGGGGACCATATGGTACAGGGTACCATATGGTACAGGGTACCATACAGTACAGGACACCATATGGTACAGATACAAGGATCCCCATGGAAATAAGTCACCCTGACTTTTTTTGGGTTATTTCCCAGGATTTTATACATATGCTGCTATGTATAATAATCCATGTACATGAGTGGTGCGTTGAGGTATATGTGGAGTCAAAAAACGTTATCTATGGGGGCAAAGAAGGGAATGTATGAAAGTATAGCATACCAACACTCTTATATGGATGTGAAAACTGGGTGGGGAAATGCAGCAGCGAGGAGACGGTTCGAGGCAGTGGAGATGGGCCCGTCTAAGGGCAATGTGTGGTGTAAATATTATGCAGAAAATTCGGAGTGGGGGAAATTTTGGAGAAGGTGTGAAGTTAATAAAAGCATTAGTCAGAGGGCAGAAGAGGGGGTTGTTGAGGGGGTTTGGTCCCTTTAGAGAGAGTGGATCAAAGTGAAAGACATGGAAAGCATATAAATCTATAGGGGAAGGAAAGAGGGGTAGGGGTCGTTCCTCGACAGGGTTGGAAAAGAGGGGGTAAAGGTTTTGTGGGCGAGGGGGTTGAACTTCCAGCAAAACGTGCATGAGCATGTTAGATAGGAGTGAATGGAGACAAATGATACTTGGGACCTGACGATCTGTTGGAGTGGGGAGCAGGGTAATATTTAGTGAAGGGATTCAGGAAACCGGTTATTTTCATATAGTCGGACTTGATCCTGGAAATGGGGAAGTACAATGCCCGCACTTTAAAGGAGTGGTTTGGGATATTGGGAGTTTTTTGGGGGGATATGTTGTGTATCTCTATACGTATATGCTTCTAAGCTGTTGTATTCTGGGCACCTCTGCAAAAGCAGTGATAATGTGTGTGTGGTGAAAGTGTTGAATGGGTGATGAAAGTTTTTTCTTTTTGGGGATTTTCTTTCTTTTTTTTGGTCACCCTGCCTCGGTGGGAGACGACCAACTTGTTGAGAGAGAAAAAAAAAAAAAAAAAAAAAAAAAAGGTCTCCCTCAACATTCGCGAGGGTTAGGGGATCAAGACCTTGCGAAAGTTGAAAAACCGTGAATGTTTGGTGCCCCAATATATTGTACGGAAATATAATACAATACTGCTTCCTTAACTTGTTGAACCATGAACAATCATAAAATACATGAAAACGTCGTAAATTGTACTAAATATACATGCTATGCTTTAATAACATGTATGTATTTAAATACCACGACTCCACCACTGCCTCCACCACTTCCTCAACCACTGCAAGTCCCTACTACCCTCCCCCAACCCCCGCAACTGGCAGCCACCCTCCCACCACTCAGTGTGGTGAGTGTTTTGTTTGTTCATTATTTGCTAGTAAACTACAGTATAAATAATGTAAACCCATTCATGACTGCATATTGGAATGGATATTCGGAAAGGTATTAGACAGTGACATCATGTTTTTTACTCTTGACACAGCAAAGAATCGAACATTTCTGCTAAATGCTAATAATAACAATAGTAATAAACAGTGGTCCCCCCGCTTTTTCGTAGTTCCCGCAATCATAAAATTCGCCAATCATGGGGTATTTTCGTATAAACATGGGCTCGCTTTTCATAGGTTGACTCGCGAGTCGTAGTTCGTCCGGGACGCGAAATGCACGGCGTGAGGCCCGGGCAGCAGCCAGTCGGCATTGTTTACCAATGAGCGAAGGTCCCCTCCCCGTGCCCAGCGAAATATTTTATAATATTCCATTTATTTTAGTGCTTGCAAGTACTAAATAAGCTACCATGGCTCCAAAGAAAGCTCCTAGTGCCAAGCCTGTGGTAAAGAAGGTGAGAAATACGATTGAATTTAAAAACCATCATTGGAACAATATGAAAATGGTACAAGTGTGGCCAAACTGTCCAGGATGTATAAGAAACCCTACGCAACCTTATGTTCCATAGTGGCCAAGAAAAATGAAATAAAGGATGCTGTTGTTGCAAAGGGAGTAACTATGCTGACAAAAATGAGATCACCATACTGGAAGAGGTTGAGAAGTTATTATTGGTGTGGATAAATGAGAAACAATTAGCAGGAGATACTCTTAATGACTTGGTTATTTGTGAAAAGGCTAGGCAGTTTTCATGAAGATTTGGTAAAGAAATTGCTGCAAATAGTGGTGAAGTGAGTGAATTTAAGGCCAGCAAAGGCTGGTTTGAGAGATTTAAGAACCGTACTGGCATACACAGTGTGGTAAGGCATGGTGGGGGCTGCCAGTTCGGACCACAAGGCGGCTGAAAAATATGTGCATGAATTCCCAGGAGTACATAGAGGCTGAAGGACTGAAACTTGAACAAGTGTTCAATTGTGACGAAACAGGCCTCTTTTGGAAGAAAATGCCAAAAAAGACCTTCATTACACAAGAGGAAAAGGCAATGCCCGGACATAAGCCTATGAAAGACAGGCTGACGCTAATGTTTTTGCGTAATGCTAGTGGGGGGGTTTCAAAGTGAAGCCATTACTAGTGAACCATTCTGAAAATCCCGTGTGTTCAGGAAAAACCCAAAATTATGGGAAAAGTAAATTGTGTGTGTTTTGGAAATCTAATAGTAAGGCATGGGTCACGAGGGAAATTTTCGTCGAGTGGTTCAATGTAGTGTTTGGCCTAGTGTGAAGGAGTATCTCCTGGAAAGAAATTGGATCTCAAGTGTGTGCTTTGTAATGGACAATGCACCTGCTATCCCCCAAACTTGGATGACTTAATTTTCAAGGAGTTTTTGGGTTCATCACAGTAAAGTTCTTGCCCCTGAATACCACTCCTCTCCTCCAACCCATGGACCAGCAGGTTATTGCAAACTTTAAAAAACTCTACAAAAAAAGCAATGTTTCACAGGTGCTTGACTGTGACCACAGACACTCACTTTGACCCTAAGGGAAATTGGAGAGAACACTTCACATCCTCCACTGCATAACCCCTTTTAGGGATGGCTTGGGAGGAGTGACTACCAGGACTTTGAACTCTGCCTGGAGAAAATTGTGGCCAGACTGTCCCAACAAGAGGGATTTTGAAGGATTTGGGACTGACCCTAATGAGCTTATGTCTGTTGTAAAATCAATTGTGGCACTGGGGAGTTCCATGGGGGTTGGATGTGAGTTTGGAGGATGTGGAAGAATTGGGGAAAGACCACAATGAAGAGCTCACCACTGAGGAGCTGCAAGAGCTTCAGCAGGAAGAGCAACACATCGCAGCTCAGAATCTTGCTGCAGAGGAGGAGGGAAGAGAGATGGAAGAAGGTGCCTTTCTTCAGAAATTAAAAATTTTTTTTTCTATGTGGGGTAAATGGAAAGCTTTATGGAGAAACATCACCCTAACAAGGTTGTTTTCAAGCCAGGTTGGCAACATGTACAGTGACAAAGTCTTGGGCCATTTTAGGGAAGTGTTAAAGAGACACCAGAAACAGAGCTCTCTTCCACAGTTATTTTGAGAGAACGGACTCCCCGTGACTCTCAAGGGGGTCCTAGTGGCATTAAGAAACAGAGAAGAGAAGCAACCCCAGAAAAGCAAATGGTACCTGAGGTGTTGATGGAAAGGGGATTCCCCTTTCCCAAAAAATAAACAACCCACTCTCCTCCTCCTCCAGTCCCCCCATACACTAAGAAGAATCTCCAAAAAAGGTAAGTGTTATGCTGTTAATGTTTCATTCATCTTTCCCATTGTATTGTTTATGTACTACATATTTCATGTTTAAAAAATTTTTGTTTTAATACTTCTGGGTGTCAGGAACAGATTAATTGTATTTCATTATTTCTTATGGGGAAAATTGATTCGTAAATCGTAAATTTCGTTTATAGTAATGGCTCCAGGACGGATTAATTACAAACAACGAGGGACCACTGTAATAATAATAATAAAAATAAAAAACAATATAATTGAAGAAGGAAATTGTACAAAAACACGAGGAGTGGTTGACACATTGTCAGTGTGGCTTTGTTTATGCTGGAGTGAGTACGTATTAGTCTCCCCGCTCTTCCAAACATTTTACAATAATTCAGCGGTTGAGGCAGTGGGTGAGCAGTGGTTGAGGCAGCGGTTCAGGCAGCGGTTTTGGGAGCGGTTGAGGCAGCGGTTTGGGCAGCGGTTGAGGCGTGGTAGAACAATGGTAGAGGCAACAGTTGAGGCATGGTATTTAATAACATATATGTTATAAATAATAAAAGTACATGTTATTAAATTTAAAAACATGTATTAAATTTTTATTATTATTAACATGAATGTTATTAAATACCATTGCCTCAACCGCGCCTCAACCGCTGCCTCACACTGCCTCAACAGCTGCCTCAACCACTGCCTCAATCGCTGCCTCAAACCCCTGCCTCAATCGCTGCCTCAATTGCTGCCTCAACTGCTGCCTCAATTGCTGCCTCAACAGCTGCCTCAATCGCTGCCTCAATCGCTGCCTCAATCGCTGCCTCAAAGCTGCCTCAAAACCCCTGCCTCAACCACATCCAGTCGCACTCAATCTAAAAAGCACCAAAAAACAATGAATTATTGTGAAATGTTTGTAAAAAGCAGGGAGACTAATGCTCACTTCCAGCATAAACAAAGCCACACTGACGATATGTCAACCCTCCCTCGTATTTTTTGTACAATTTTCCCTTTTTCAATTATATCGTATTTATTATTATTATTATTATTATTATTGTTGTTACTATTACTACTACTGTTATTATTAGCGGGAGCAGAAATGTTGATTCTTTGCTGTGTTCAAGAGTAAACACATGATGTCACCGTCTAATACCTGTCCAAATAGCCATTCCAATTTGCAGTCATGAATGGTTTACATTATTTATACTGTAGTTTAAAAAGCATATAATGAACAAACAAAACACTCACCACACTGAGTGGAGGGAGGGCTGGCTGCCATTGCAGGGGTTTGGAGGGAGGGTAGTAGGGACCCACAGGTGGCGGGAAACTTAAATATGATTTGGCGGCGGGAATTTGGTGGCTGGGAATTTGGCGTTGGGAATTCGCGAATGTGTGAAGCCCGTGAAAGTTGAAAACGTGAATGTTGAGGGAGACCTGTAATTGTATTTCTGTACACCTGAATAAACTTTTAAACAAGCGCATGTGGCATCGTAAGTAAGTTTATTTAGGTATACACAAATAAAGTTACATAGAATATCATAATTAGCAGCATATGTTTGGAGAATCTAGGATAAAACCCCAAAAAATCAGACGACTTATTTCCATTAGGGTCCCTGTACCCTGTACTATAGGTACAATGTACCATATGGTATAATGTACCATATGGTATAATGTACCATATGGGATAATGTACCATATGGTATAATGTACCACATGGTACAATGTACCATATGGCACATTGTACCATATAACACCATTTTAGACATGGCACCAATGTACCATATGAACCATTTGTACCATATGGTTCAAAACCATAGAATTCCTCTTCAGCTCCACTTCCATCAGTCTTAGAACTGTAAGTTTTGAAGAGAGTCAGAATTCACCCGGAGAGTGAGAGCTTCCTGCCGCCAGCACGATGAACAAAGCTACTTTGGCGGCATTCCCCACATGCCATGCGGGCATCCAGATTTTTTCTAGTGTGCACACTGAACACCCAGACCCATTCCCTCAGATGTAGGCCTTCCATCCTTCTTGTGCTAAATTTGACGCCGCTAGAATTTTGGCGTAGATCTACGGTTTGGACCCTCAACGTAAAGCCATAGATCTACGGCACGGACCCTGAAAGGTTAAAGAACCTCCCTTGATGGGAAGTTTGCATCCTGAAATTTCGTTCGTATCCAGAAGCAAAAAATCGATGGAATGATGGTTCATATCCTGAAAATTTTGGCATGGTGGGGCATTCGTAAGCAGAGGTTCCAGTGTATATAAAATACTGTCAACACCTTTGCTTGCAGGTCAAAATAAATCTTCTGTTGACCCAAAACTTGTATATAGTCTGGAAATTGCTTGCAATTGTATTTTGTGACTTCAAATCATACACAATTGTTCTAACCCATGTAATTATTAGTGAATTAATTCATGCTTCATGTGGCATCAGTGGCATGTGTACTGCTATTGGCTCCTTTCCTAGCTTTTATATATGAATCTTGGTTATCAGAATCACTAGCATAAACTACAAGGTATAAATTATTACCCTGAGAACACAATGATGTTTTTAAGTCCAAAATCAATGTAAAAATGTTACTAAAAAGGGGTAGCATGGAACAAGTGGTTAACTAAAGGGTGAACAGGAGAAAAAAAATTACAGCAGTGAATGGTGGCTCTTCTCTCAAACCAATAAACGAGTTGCTCAATAGATCTCAGATGGGTAGATGATCTGCTGGTTGTGCTGAGGTATCCAGAAAGTGTTAAAATGAAACATTTTAGTCCATAAATTTTTCATGGATACAACACTATAGAAAGTGAATACAAGAGCCTGAATAGCTATTTGATAATGGTGTACCTTATGTGTGAGATCTTTTTTTCCTTCCTGCCAGCCTCTGTCTGGCGCCTCAGCATAATTAAAGCCACCCGAGCCATCTTCAGCCACTCCGAACATTTCATTACGTTTGCTTACTTGATCCCTGGAGAAAAAAAAAGGATAAACAATAAAAAAAATCTAAATTAGCATTCCTTAGAAAAGTAACAAGTTGGTTTTACTACAATCACACCTATAATTATTTTAAATGCCTAGGACCTGACCCCTCAATGTAAGTTCAAATTTTATGACTAATGGACTTCAATCTAACAAAGTACCCTAATCAAAAAAAAAAAAAAAGCTCTTATACTAAATACTGTCTAAAAAATAGCCTGATATTATGATTTTCAGTTTTATTCCAAGATTAAGATTATACCGCCAATTAAGCGAGAAGTTACAGGGTTAATAAAATTCATTTTTAAATGAAAAACTTTCTTCATCTATTATCTATACATTCAAATAAAACCTTATCCAACTCCACTGGTGTCAAATCAGTCACCCTGATTATCATGGTATGTGTCTTGATGTCACCACTCAACTTGATGATCAGGGTGTGTTCCTGCACCTCACCACTCGCCTGATGATCAGGGTGTGTGCCTTCACCTCACCACTTACCCTGATGATCAAGGTGTGTATCTGCACCTAAACAGTCACCCTGATGATCAGGTGTGTGCCTTCACCTCACCACTTACCGTGATGATCAAGGCGTTTGTCTGCACCTAACCAGTCGCTCTGATGATCAGGGTGTGTGCCTTCACCTCACCACTACCCTGATGATCAAGGTGTTCGTCTGCACCTAACCAGTCGCTCTGATGATCAGGGTGTGTGCCTTCACCTCACCACTTACCCTGATGATCAGGTGTGTATCTGCACCTAACCAGTTGCCCTGATGATCAGGGTGTGTACCTTCACCTACCATTCACCCTGATGATCAGGGTGTGTGCCTTCACCTTACCATTCACCCTGATGATCAGGTGTGTGCCTTCACCTTACCATTCACCCTGATGATCAGGGTGTGCACCTTCACCTCACCATTCACCCGGTACCAATGCAATAATCTGCAAGTATCATCTGTTTCCCTTAACATGTACTAATATAATGATAATAGCATTTCACAGTTATGGATTTAAACTAAAACACTAATAATTTTTTACTGGGAATATAGAAGCTCACCTGAATTTGTTCAACACAACTTTCTTGCCAGAGATGGGGTCTACCACATCACCATACTTGTATATCATTTTCACTAAGGAATGTGTTATTGCTTTTGTCATTTTCTCGGGAAGTTCCCTGAAAAAAATCAATGTTTAATACTAATCAACAGTTTTCCACAGGGGTGAACAAAATACAAATTATGGTCCACCACTGTGCTTAGCAATTTCAGAAAATTTTGAGTGTCTCCAATTTAAGAAAGAACTCATTATAAATTATGTGGTAATTAGGAATGGGTGTTGAACAGCCATAGCAGCAAGACCTAACAACCCTTGATGCATTTACTTAGGTATGTATTTTAGCTTGATTTTCCATAGGGTGAATGATGTGAACTGATTCTCTGATTTGAATTTGTTATCATGGACCACAAGAAAGAACTCATTTCAAGACTATAAGGAAAAGGATCCTTTGTATTTTTTTTTTTTTAACACTGGCCATTTCCCACTGAGGCAGGTCGACTTGAAAAAGAAGAAACACTTTCACCATCTTCTCACTCCATCACTAAGTTATATGGTATTAAAATATTGCATTTATGATAAAATTGATTCTTTTATCTTGTCAGGGGAAAAATCAAGCAATTAGCTTACTTTTCATCTTTTTGTAACAAAAAACTATGAAAATCTTTTTTATTACTGAGCGTACTTGACTTATACACAGTATATACTAGCTATTTCAAGACTTCAAAATAACCGAATGGTGATGTCCATAGTCATTATTCACTTTAACTGATATTATGTTGATAAAGCCACAGTTGAACCTTAACTTTAGCTTATTGACCTGCAATGTGATCCACTGCTTTTGGAACATTAAAGTCATTGACGCTTATCATTTGTGAATATTTCCAATATTAAAGATTCATGCTCAAAGAAATGTTATGAAATATCTGGGTCAAAATACACAGGTGAGCAACCATTTTCTGTGTGAAACTGAGTAAAATCAAAATTTTAATCTACAATTATCAATGACCACCTAGGAGCAGTACTCAACATTACTACAATGGAGATAACACCAGACTTCAACACTTTGATTAATGCACAAAGCTGCCATTTCTGCCACTGAAAGGAACATCTCACATTCTCACTGACATATTCAATGTGCACATGAAAGATACAATTTTGAGCTTTTATTAAAAATTACAATTTTGCATCAACAAAGTGTGTGCCCATGATTATCTAAACTAATAATGTGGCCTGCCAATCAAAATAATTGCCCATCACTGATTTACCACAAAAATATCCCAGAGTGTTCAAGAAAAACAGTGTCGTCAAGCCTAAATTGTGTGTGATGGGGAGGGCAAACAGTAAGGCATGGGTCACTAGGGACATTTTCCTCGATTGGTTCTATGACGTGTTTGGCCCCAGTGAGAAAAAATACCTGGAAAATAAATTGCCACCTCCAGTGCCTCCTGTTAATGGACAATGTTCCTGCTCATCCTCCAGACTTGAAAGATGAATTGTGGGGGAGTTTAGTTTCATAAAAGTCAAGTTTTTGCCTCCTAACACCACTCCTCTCCTCCAGCCCATGGACCAGCAGGTCATTTCAAATTTCACAAAACTGTACACCAAAGCAGTGTTTCAAAAGTGCTTTGAAGTGACCTCAGACACTGAACTGACCTAAAGAGTTCTGGAAAGATCACCTCAGTATTCTCAGTTGCATAAACCTTATAGTAAGGCTTGGAGGGAGTGACTTGCAGGACTTTGAACTCTGCTTGGAGAAAATCGTGGCCAGAAAGTGTACAAGATTTTGAAGGGTTTGGGGCTAACCCTGAGGAGCCTATGCCAGTTGTGAAATCTACTGTGGCACTGGGGAAGTCCATGGGGTTGGAGGTTAGTGGTGAGGATGTGGAAGAGTTGGTGGAGGATGACGATGAGAGCTAACCACTACAGAGCTGCAAGAGCTTGAGGTGCAACAGCAACAGACCACAGCTCAGGAATTTCCTTCAGGGGAGGGGGAAGAGAGATGGAGGAAGTTGCCTTCTGTGTCATGGTGATGAACATCAACCTGACACAGCTGTTGCAAGCCATGCTGGCAACATCTACAATGACAATATTGTGTCCCATTTTAGGGAAATCTTAAAGACACGCCAGAAACGGAGTTCTCTGGACAGATTTTTGGTGTGACAGGGGTCCAGTGATTCTCAACTGGTCCTTGTGACATTAAAAAACAAAGAAGGAGGTAACCCCGGAAAAGGACTTGGTACCTAAAGTCCTTATGGAAGGGATTCCCCTTCCAAACAATGATACACCTAAATCCTCTCCCCTCCTCCCATCTCATCACTCATCAATAAGTCTTCAATAAAGAAAGTGTCATTTTAGTATTGTTTATTCTGCATGTCTCGTTGTTTTCTGTGTAGGAAATGTATATTTCATGTAAAAAAAATTATTTTGTTTAATACGTACTTTTGGGTGGTCTGGAACGGATTAATTGGATTTCCATTACAGTGGACCCTCGGCTAACGATATTAATCCGTTCCTGAAAGCTCATCGTTAGCTGAAATTATCGTTAGCTGAATTAATTTTCCCCATAAGAAATAATGGAAATCAAATTAATCCGTGCAAGACACCACAAAGTAAGAAAAAAAAAAAAAATTACCACATGAAATATTAATTTTAATACACACAACTGACACTTACCTTTATTGAAGATCTGATGATGATTGATGGGATGGGAGGAGGGGAGAGTATGGAAGTTGTTAATGTTTAGAAGGGAATCCCCTTCCATTAGGATTTTAGGTAGCACGTCCTTTTCCGGGGTTACTTCCCTTCTTCCTTTAATGCCACTAGGACCAGCTGGCCATGGTGCAGCAACAGCTGACTGTGGTGCAGCAACAGCTGACCGTGGTGTGCAGCAACAGCTGACCGTGGTGCAGCAACAGCTGACCGGGTGCAGCAGCAGCTGACAGTGGTGCAGCAACAGATGATGGTGGTGTAGCAGCAGCTGACTGTGGGCAGAAGCAGCTGACTGTGGTGCAACAGCAGCTCACTGTGGTTCAGCAACAGCTGACTGGTGCAGCAACAGCTGACCATGGTGCAGCAACAGCTAACAGTGGTGTAGCAGCAGCTGACTGTGGTGCAGCAGCAGCTGACCATGGTGCAGCAGCAGTTGACTGTGGTGCAACGCAGCTGAATGTGGTGCAACAGCAGCTGAATGTGGCTCAGCAGCAGCTGACTGGTGGTGCAACAGCAGCTGACTGTGGTTCAGCAACAGCTGACTGTGGTTCAGCAACAGCTGACTGGTGCAGCAACAGCTGACCATGGTGCAGCAACAGCTAACAGTGGTGTAGCAGCAGCTGACTGTGGTGCAGCAGCAGCTGACCATGGTCGGCAACAGCAGCTGAATGTGGCTCAGCAGCAGCTGACTGTGGTGCAACAGCAGCTGACTGTGGTTCAGCAACAGCTGACTGTGTTCAGCAACAGCTGACTGGTGCAGCAACAGCTGACCATGGTGCAGCAACAGCTAATGGTGTAGCAGCAGCTGACGTGGTCACACCTACCAGGGGCACACAGTTTTTGTGGTGCACAGGACTGGTGCACAACAGCGACTGTGGGGGCAGCAACAGCTGACCTTTTTCAGCCAGCTGACCTGGCAGCAACAGTACCAGTCAGCAACAGCTACCCTGGGGAGCAACAGCT